>WYDI02039671.1:0-103749 GCA_009867235.2 Psittacus erithacus
CAGGATACGGTTGGCTTTCTGGGCTGCGAGTGCACACTGAAGCTGGCTCATGTTCATTTTCTCATCAACCAACACCCTGAAGTCCTTCTCCTCAGGGCTGCTCTGAATCTCTTCTCTGCCCAAGCTGGAGCTGTGCCTGAGACTGCTCCGACCCAGGTGTAGGACCTTGCACTTGGCATGGTTAAACTTCATAATGTTGGCATCAGCCCACCTTATGAGTGTGTCAAGGTCTCCCTGGATGGCATTGCTTCCCTCCAGCATATCAACCGAACCACACAGCTTGGTGTCATCGGCAAACTTGCTGTGGGCGCAGAGGAAAGTAGATAAGGGTAAATAGATAAGGTAAATAGACTGACAGTAAAAAGGGTAGGGTAAAGCTTTTTCTTAAGACCAGTAACAATGTTGAGGAGCACTCAGGTAAATCTGTAAGGGAATGAAAGGAAAATATATGAGCCTTTCTGACTTCTGTTATTACATTTCCTTGATACATTAAAAAAAAATTTACCTGATTCCTTCATTCATTAGTTACCAATGCTGTGTTTGGAGACATGCATCCAACTGTCATATGAAAAGTTTTGTATGTAAAACATCTTAACTTTTTATATGACATTTATTTTTTTAACAAGGCAGTGGGCCAATTGGTAAGTCAGCCTTTACATATCTTCTTATTAAAATTCCACCCCATGCCTTTCCTGACCCATTGCTGGAGTTTACAAAAGTCTTTTTGGCAAAATAAAACTGCTTATACGGCAGAAGTTCCGAAACTGGGAAGGCAAACTACAGTTTAGTGGATAAAATTAGTGAAAAGTTTATTCTGCCTTTCCAAGCAAGTCTGGCTTTCTGTATTGTGAACGATTCTGCTGTAGCAAAGCACAGTGTTGCTGGACAGAAATTGCTTGAATGATAGTAAGTTTACAATAGTCATACTGCTTACAACTTCATTTGCATTTTTTTGGTCAGTAGAAGTGCAGGAGTGTAATTAAAAATTGAAAGTTCAGTTTGTGCATTCATTGGTAAAGAACATGTGGGTAGGGAGAAATTGTTAAGTGAAACTTAATGTTTATAGAGTGTATGACTGTAAGGCAGTCATGTGGATGCAAAACATACAGATACTGAGTCGCCCTTCCCAGAACTAGTAAAGTTTTGCTGCTTACACTAGATTTGGTAAGCAGTAGCAGAATGGGATGAGCAGTGCTTGATTTGGTCAGTTCTGATCAGTGAAGCTCATTTATACGGATTTAATCTATGTAATATTTGAGCAACTTCCAGAAGCATGTTGCTTGGTGTCATTTGCATTTGTCATATGTGATTTTCTGTCTGAGGACAAACTCCTTTTGTACATTGCTGTGTGTGATATTTAAAGTACTGTTTAAGTGAGGTAAAATGCTAATAATACTTGGGCTGGCTCTCTGATTTTTGTTTCATTCTTTCGTAGCTTTTTCTGGGGTGGCCCACTTGCTGAGATAAAATTTAACCTTGGCATGAACCTGTGTGAGCGGAGTTGTCCCTCATTAGCTCTGTGATAATTTCATAGGTATCTTGGCTCAAGAGTGATAAAATGGACAAACTACTTTTGAGTCACTGTTCTTTGGGAAGCAAGATAAGCTGGTAAACCAGTGTTACTGGGTGTTAAACAACACTTCTGTAACATTAGCTGGCCATGTAATAACTGTGCTTGAGTTGCTTGACTGGTTGTTGAGCATCCTTGTTCTTGTGTTGCTGTCTATAGGGATCATCATGTCCATTTCATGTTACCATTGCTGTTTCGGCAGTTCTGTGGACAGGTAATAAGCACACTACAAGAAATGTTAGGAAAGGGGTAGGAGAGCACTGAAGAGCTGGCAGTTGAATTGTCTCTTGACACATAGTAAGGTAGGAAGAAAATCTGTCCATCCGTGCGTGTGGTGTTGTCCCATCCCCGCTTCTGGCTCTCTAGGTCTTAGGGACCAAGACATTGTTAGAATTCTTGCTATTGGGATGGGAGAGTAAATGGATGTATGCATTGGCGAGAAGGTTAAGACGCCTTGGGTATTGTTAAAAGGTGTAGAAAGCTGTTTTTTTATCATTTCGAAGTTCTGAGTGTCAAGTAGGAAAGCGTGCAGTGGAATCCCTCCTGTTTCTCAGTTGAAACGTAGCTCGTACGCTCCCTCTCGTGGTATCACTGAAACATCCTCGTCGGGGAAGTGCTCTGTGAGCCGCAGTTACTGCTCTGGTTGCGTGACTGGAGCCAACTATTTTTGAATGGGTGCCTGCTTGCTTAGCTGAGTACTGTGATAAATAAGCCGGTGCTACGTAACAAGTAGATAAATATATTAAAAAAAAATCCACTGTAGCCAAAACTCGACACATCTAGAAATCTTGGACAATCTGCCGTCCAGTAGCCTACTTCTTGGGAGAAGTCACTGCAGCCTGTTTGCTGGGATTTTTTGTGCAGTCACCTGGAAGCATGCAGGTTTACTGCTGAACAGAATTTATTAGCTATGAATTGAAGGGTGCACATTAAACTGCCAAATCTTGGCAAATAGCTCTGCAAACAGCACAGACCAACTACGCAGCAGCAGAATGAAATGCGTAGTTCTTGCCGTACAGTTCTCAGTCTTAGGTCAGATTCCATGCTGTTACAGTGCAGGAAGGCTGTAAGCAGCAACAGTAAAATTGTTGAACAGGAGGCTTCAGAAGGAAGTGCTTCATTGGTGCTGATGAATAGGAAATGGGAGAGAAGGGCAGACTGTTCAGCGGCTGAGCTCCTAATAAAATCGAAGGTCTCAACATATATTATCATAAGTAATTTGAAGTTTCCAAGAGAATTGAATGCTTCACACCTGATTCCAAGCTTCTGGTATTGATTCACTTTGTTTCTATTTAACTGTTTGAAACTTGAACTTCTGGCTCCTAGTAAAATTATTTTTTGAAGACAAGATGTAAGGTTAGGTCTTATTTGACTACATGTCTTATTTCTCCATAAAGCCGCCAGAACTGTTTTAAGACACTTTTATATTGCAGTGAGACTGTCAAAATGGTGCTTTAGGTCTTGCTTATTAGCTGAAGATTCAATTAAAACATTTTATGTGGACAGTTAAATTAGTTCGGGCTCACAAGAATATAGTGATTTATTTTTTGAAAGTAATCCAGTTTGTAAGCTCCTGGCAAAAAACCATAGAGAAACTTTCAGTGAAACCAGTAGGAATATTTTCTTTGGAGTTATAAGAACTAGCCTAGCTACAAATTAGGCAATAAATGCTTTTGCAAGAAGTTCCAAAACACTCTTCTACTTAGCTAGGAATGTATAGGCATTATATGGAAAAGTGGAACTGTATGTGCATTCATACTTGATGGCTGGTGTTTCATAGTCTTACCAGTTACACGTAACTGTTAACCACCATTGAAAAAGACCATTACACAGACTGTGTGGTTTTGTACACAAAATAATTTTCTCAGTACGAATGCCACTATGAAGCTCTTGCACATTTAAAAAAAAAAAAAAAGAAGACGATCTCTTGGGCCTCCCCACCCCGGGCATAAGTGATTTTACTTTACAAATATAATTAGTACTTCCAGAAGGTAATCTCTCTGGACAGCCATAGACTGGTTTGAATTATATTACTCTGTTTATTTCCTTCAGGGTGAATTAATACATTGAGTTTTATTTTTCTGTGATTACTTAAAAATTCAGGTAACTTTTAATGCTTTTTGTTTTTCCTTATTACCCGTCTGGGATAGCTAGGAATACTTGCACTTTAAAGGTTAACTTCACTTTCTTTTTTACCTGTAACTTTATTTTCTCCAGGTGTACATATCTGCTCTACTGGAGCTTATTTTGTATACACTTAGTCTCAGTTGTAGAGTTTCTTATTCAGAAATACTGGAAATACTTATTTAATAAGCAGAGACTAAGCACACTGAATCTTTCAGTTGTGACATTTAAGTAAGTCTAGCTAGAGCAATGTTTTTGTTAAATCTGTATTTCCAAAGTTCTGGGTTTACAAACCTTTCAAGTAGTTTGTCAGTAAGTTGCATAAATAAAACAAGCTCCTACATTTTGCCTCTTACAAAATTCTTGGGACTGCTAGTTGGGAGGAAATAAACACGGAGCAGAGTTAGTCTTGGGAGATACTGTAGTCAAGAAATTTTTTTTCCCATTTTAATTCATGGACTTAGCAGGAAGGGCAATTCTCTGGGTAGATGATTGTGAACCACAGTGGGGCACTAATTCCAAAATGCAAATGCTTTTATATAAATGGCCTGTTCCTGTTTGGATTTTACATTCTGTAAGAACTAGCTATGCGCTTAAGCATTAGATCAGAGAAATATACAAAGATATATTTGTAAGTGAACCTCATTGTTTGGGAATATAGTGCTGTTTTGAAGTAGGCAGAAGAAAATCCTTGGCATTTTGAGGTCTCAGGACATGACTTCCTGTTAGTATTGAATGCATGACTAGTCAGGATATCTTTAGAGGCAGTTAATTTTATTTCTGTAGTTGGCATTTGATATCACACTGCAGGAGTGTTACATACTAATGCAAGATTTGTTTGTTAAATGCAACATTATTGGGTAAAACTTGTTACTTGCATTGTCAGTGAAGTCATACAGCCTAGCTGTGTAACACTTGAGTCCATTCCAAACCTGAAAGCATTTGGGTGCTCTTTAATACAGTAAGTTTTCAAATAATAAGAACTGCCATTGGGTCAGACTGAAAGTCCATCCAACTCCTTTTTCCAACATGCAGTGCAACTTCTGAAACCATTCAGAATCTCTCAGGAGCTCCTATTAACTTTATCTCTGAGCAGATTTTCAGGAAGATGGAAGACATGCATGTCTCTTGAGAAGGAGCTGAGACCAGGAAATTTAGTGTCTAGATAGCCGTAAATTCAGGTAGAAAGGGATAAATCAGCATATCATGGTTCCCAAACACCTAGACATCATTAGCCAAAAACTAGTGAAGAATTTCATTGTGCTAATCTGCAGAAGTAGCAGAATCCAAAATTCAATGGTGTCGCTCATGACTAAAATAACATCTTACATAATTGCCCTCACCCTGCACATTAACAGCTTCCAAAAAGATCCAGTCTCTTCGTAGAGAGGATTGAAAACTAAGACAGCAGAATGACTGATAATGCTAAAGACATCCATCTGGAGGTCTGCAGAAAGTCCATCCCCTGGTAAAGAAAAAACAACACATTTGCCACCCTTTTGCTTTCTCTGCTTTTCTGCAAGTCATTAGGGAACTGGTATGAATGCAAGAGGATGATTAAAATACCAGGCACAGGTAGCTCTGGGTATGGCTGCATGTAAAAGGAAGATTTTACTCTTCTCTTCCCTGAAGAAAGCCCTGCATCAGGACCTTTCTCTTGTTCACTGTGGTCTTGCTCTTTGTTGAGATACTATCTGAAACCGAATGGTGTTGTTCTCAGCAATGGGGTGGAGCTGTCAGTTCATTAAATGCTCTTTAAAAAATGTTTGTGTGCATCTGACTGTATACATCTATGTATACATACATGAAAAGAGGACTTTCTTAAGAAAGCATAGTACTGTATGTGTATATATATACACACATATATCTTAAAAAACCCCGGCATGCTTGTCTGTAAACGAAAAACCCAGCGTCCATAAGCTGTCTAGGGAAGTATAAAACCAAAGCAAATGTACATGGTATTTTCCCCAGGCAATCTCCCAGAATCCAACTAATGTTTAACTTGAAGACTTTTTGAACCAAATGAGGTTTGTGGGTTGTTTATGTAATTTGTATGCTTTTGATATTCAGGATACTTTTTTTCAAAACTTGTCTAAATTTCTTCATGGGCTGGTTATTCATATAGAAATTGGTACTGTGCACTGGGGATCTGTCTGATTAAACGTGAGAAACTCTCTTATCCTTGGACTGTATTGCTCTTTAGTTTCTTTAAATAATTGACATGGATTTTCTCCGAAGTGCTTGATAACTGAGACGTGATATGTGTATCATGATAGCCTACTGTGAAGATTGAGCCAGTACTAGTTCTTGTTTTGGTAATAGAACTGGTGGCAAGTTTGCAGCACATTAATGATTAACCATATATGTAGTTTAGAAAGCTTGTCAAACTGTCAAGGATACCCACAGATTGTTCTTTGGTTGGCCATTGCTCCACTCTGCCTAATCCAAGCAGTGATTGCCATACAGAACACAAGTACAGCGCTATAGAAATGGGTTCTGCTATCTGTTGGAAATGTGATGAAAAGGACCCAAAAAGATGTAAAGAGCTCTTTCTTCTTTGCTTTTCAATATGTCATCTTTTCATACTTGCTAGTAAAAGTCAAGGTTCTTGTGTTTGATCATTTCGTCAGTCAGTTGAAGGGGTGTTAACGAAGCAGTGAACAAGAAGTATGGTCAGGGGCAAGCCCCTAGTTTCAAATAAGTGGAATGTAGAAATTCTCAGGCTCGACATAAGTTGAGAAGTGTGTAGAAGTAAAAGCAGTTTCATTACCAAGAACTTGATTTGCAGTTTAGAAATAATGCAACAGCAGAGTCCAGAAAAAAAATTACCATCTTTTCTTATCCCAGGCTGCCCCAGGAAGGCAGGTCTTCTCTAACTATTGGTATGTCTTGCTCAGAGAAGTGATGATGGTATATCTAACTTCCTTTCTCAAAACCAGCCATAGTTTGATATTCTGGTGTCTTGAAAGTGAGGCTTAACTAAACTTATTCTTTCTATTGCTGCAGCACTCCTATTTCTTGTATAGAAATAGGAGAAAAAAGAGCAGTAAAATTTACCAGCTGCACGTTGAACATTGTCTGTTCACGTGATGCCCAAAAATACTCTTGTGCATCTGAAGATGTTGAATGCATCACAAATCTCAGCTAATATTACCTAGAATTACTACATTTGGTTATCTGGGACCAAAATTAGAATCCTGCTAAAGCTTTTGTGACATAGTTTAATTTTAGACTTCATTGGCAGCTTCTGACTGAGTTCATATGACAAAGAAAGGCAAAAGAAGTAGAGTCATCAGGACTCTAGATCCTGGCTATGTTTTAAAATATAATTTAAACGTGTTAGAAAGACTTCTAAATGTCTATAGCACAGATTGTTTTTAATCAAACTACGCATCCTGTTAATGCAGCTAAGCCACCATTTTGGCTTTAGTCTCAACTTTTTTAAGCATTTGGATGTACTTAGGAAACAGGAGGGTACTTTTTTTGCGTGAGCAGAAATAGGCAGTGAGTGGAAGGATAGTGGAAAAAATCTGGAGTGTGTATGAGTATGAATAGCCTTTGTGAACTGAATGGGTTAATCAAGAGTTCTACTATGTGACATTTCACAGTTTGTACTTGAGGAAATATATGCAAATTCCTTTTGTCAGCCTCTTTGGAGGGGATCTGAACATACAAACCTCAGAATGAGTCTTTCATTCAAGTAGGTAATTTCTTTCCTTTTTGGTCTTTTTCTCTGGCCTAATTCCCCAAAAGAACTTTAACAGTTGTATTAACTTTGAAGTCACTGGGATTACTTACCTGTTTGCAGCTGAACATACACTTAAATATTTCAGTAGTATTTTAGCAAATCCCATTTCTCCATATTACTGTCTAATGAACGATTTTTTAAGGCAGTAGGCTGAAAAAGGAGCACAATGAGTGGCAAGTTGAACCTACTCACCTTTGGGTCCTCCCCCCTCCCTGCGCCCCCACTTTCCCTTCAAGGGAGGAGTTACAAGCATAATGTCATCTTCCAAGGTAAAAGTGCCATGGTGTGTACATTAAGACAAGTGGAGCAGTGAGCAGAAATGATAGACCAGATGTGGTTCCTGGGCCATCAGCTGGAACATGCTGTAAGCCATCATACATTTTTTCATTTTTGAGCCACTCCTTTTCGTGGACCTATTTTTTCTAACTTTACCATAATAATAAATTTCTAAATAATTTGCTATTAAACAGGCATTCAGGACTTTTGGGCCTCAGATTAAATTTTACTCTTGTTTCTGTGTGGGAGAGATGACCAGCTTTTCTGTGTCTGGTAAGGTTTAAGTTTTGACCAAGTGTTGTAAACACTGATGTTGGGGTATGTGTGCACATGCGTGTGTTATGCTGGCTGGTATAATTTGGAAATGTGCAAAACAGATGACTGCAAAAAACTCATGAGAGGTAATCTGACACTGAGATGATCTTGAATTTCTGCGTCTCAGGGGAGTGATTCAACTCAGCAAAATATATATTTCCGCCCCTCTCAAAAATGTAATCCAACAAAAACCTTTGAGGGATTAAAATCAGATAGTTCTTTTACAGAGGCGTCTTTGAACAAGGTCTCAGAAATGCTGTGTCTGTAAGTTTGTTTGGGATGCTCTTACTGGAGTTTGTGTCTTCTATGTAATCTATCTTCCTCAGACACTGTGTGCTGGATTGGCTTTGCTGTAAGCACTGTATACTGAAGCAGAAATTTTTAGGGAAAACAAGAATGTCCTAAATGCAGTTGCAGTGTTATTTCTGTGCTTCAGATTTATGGTAGAGTCTTGCAGCTCTGCTGAACTAGAAAATCTGTGCTGTACTATGCATTTCTCTTCTTGTCAGTCTTGGCATTGTTTTTCTGCATCTGTCATGCAGAAAAACCTGTATCTTCCTGTTCTTAGCCTCATAACCGAAAAGCAAGACTGGTAAAACTACTTTACCAATTTATTTATTAATTTTTTTAAGACTTGAACTTAATATAGTTTTCCCGATACTTTAAATCAAGAGAGATCAGACACGTGCTCATACAACATTTTATGGAAGTTCCTTTCTTGCAAAAGATACCTGTTTAGGTTTCAGGTATCTGAATAGGTCAGAACTGTTTGCTGAGTGATGGACTTGGTTGAAGAAGAGTTATGAAAGCTGGCAGACAGTCCTTTATCTGTAAGTTGTTTGTGAAAATCCTTTAAGGGAAGGGTTCTACAATTCCCTGCTGTTAGTCAATATTGTCTTCAGAATGGATAAAAATATTTATCCTTTTGTACTTAAGTTTAGACTTTCTGTGTGTTATGCTACTGAATATGGGCCAGTAACTATTGCTTCTAAGCTCAAATAACTGTCTTGGGACTGTCATTTGACATTCGTCATACACAGCAATAGTATATGGGTAATTGAACTCTGTTTTTGTCTAGAGGCAGTAGGTGGATTTGGTAGTGCTTAATTTTATTTGGACTCACTACCTGTAGGAACAAAGATGACTGACACCTTACGAGTCTGAAGAGGTGTAAAAGCCACTGGTACAAAACTCAGTTTATGGCCAATGGTGAAGATCTGAATTGCTGCTTCTGAATCATAGTTAACGCGCCCAATCTTAAGTTTGGCTATCTGCATGTTCACTTGCTTCCTATGCTTCTTCCCCTTCTTGTAGTCAAGTATGTATGCATAATACAGGTCAACAGGTGTTATATGGAGCCAGAGTATGGATTTATAGGTATTATCAGAGCAAGAAAAGTGTAACAGGCACAGGGGACCAGGAAATTACAATGCTTCTTGGTGTACTATGCTTAAACTTGCTCAGTATGCTAACAATTCATTTATTAAGCGCAGGAAAATCACTGTTTTGAGCACATGTGAAATTTACATAATTGCATTGTGAATTTCAAGTACTTGGAATCGATATTAAAAAAAAAAAAAACAACCCGAAAATCATTTGACTGTTTAATTCTCTACCCTTTCAGCCATAACTTAATCCTATGTTGAGCCAACATGATGCATGCTTGATTGTATCTTTTTCCTTCATAGTCCTTGATGTCCATTGTTCAGGACAGGGGGGGATGATAATTAATTTGAATGAAAGAATTTTTAAATACAGAGACTTGGCTTCTTTTTGAACTACTGGCAGCAGCCCATTCAAACTAGTCTCTCTGGTATTAAAAAGCGAGTGTTGATTTCTTTTGTGTGAAAGTTGGCTTGTCTGCGTCTGTAAACTTCTGCTGAGAAGTGGTGCAGTATTTAAATCCTGACACTGTGTTTAGAAAAACAGAAACTCTGCCAGTGTTTCTGAAACTGGGAAAGCCTCTTTCATGTTTCAGCTGCTTCAGTCATTGGACACAAATTCCTTCTTGTGGGATCAAGTGTCACTGCTATTTGCTACCATGGCAAGTTTCAGTAGAGAAATAGTGCCATCAGTAAGCTCGATTTATGGAAAGGATATTATATTAATGATAGTAAAGACACCTTTCCAAGCAGTGTGCTATTACTATTGTTAATGACTCTTCCAAATTGAGTATTCCAAAGGAAGTTTCAAGATGTTCTGATGCTTCTCTGTGTGGAGACTAATGCTAGTAGATGGACTGGCAATCCAGTGAGCACTTGGCTGGCTATGAACAGGCTGCTGGGTTTATGCTTTTGTTAGCATGCTGTTGGATCTCTCCAGAGATTGGTGCTATGACAGACTACCTGCATGTGCTTTACGTTCTATCTGTTTCCTCAAATATTTCCCCCTGCCAACTGGACTAAAAAGCAAGCTGAAGCCCAGCATGCTACCTTGCAGCCTTGCACATGCATGTAGCTGTCATGTAGGATGCTTGTAGCTGATCTATCAGGATTTCTTTGTTTAGAGAGAGAAGTGCAAGCCTGGGCTATTTAAAAATACAGTCTGCTTTTTGAGTAGAGACAGCCAACCAAATTCTGTCCCGAGTATAGTACTTGCTGTTGCACCACATGACTAGTGAAAGGCGTACAGGTATGCTGACGGCCACAAGAACAGATAAGAGTATCTGAAAAGTTGAAGCAGAATCAAGATTTCATTTAGGTTTTGGGCATGTCTCTGGGAACTGTGTAGTAGAAAGTGAAAGAAATACAGCTGATTATTTGAAAAATAACATAACAAGTTGTTTTCCTTTATGTGGAGAGGAATATACATTTTCTGAAAGTGCATTCTTAGACTGTGTTTTGTTTCAGACCTTTCAAAATTATGCAGAAGAATATAGCCATTTAACTTAAGTGCTGAGTTTGCATGAGACAATGATTACTCCATCTATTTGATTCTTACTACTTTGTGCGTGCTGTATGTCCCATCTACTGAGGTAGTACTTGTTCTCTTTGTTGCCTGTACTTCTGGGTGTCATGAATGACTATTTTTTAGGGCTTGGTATCTTAGTGTCATAGAAAAAGACATCATTGGCCTTTGAAGTGCACTTGGGAACCTGGGAGTAACTTCATGTTGAATTATTCCACAACCTTAAAGCTAGTTGTGTCCAAAGAACAAATTTACCCATAGGAGGGTACATTGCTGTCTTTTTATATATCTCTCAGGCCAATACTTTTCTGGTAAAGAGAAATTTAATGGGGAGTATAACAAGCAGAAACTACTATGGATGGGACTGACTGCTCTGAGAACTCATTTAGTGTGATGAAACAGTCCTCTCAGCTGCCATGCTGAAGATGGTTGGCAAAGCAATTACTCTTTCAGCTCAGGACCCAGACTTCATAAAACCTTCTTGTGGAAAAGCTGAAATATGGATTTATTTTATCTATTACAATGGAATTCCAAGGCCGGGGATGGAAATGAGTCATGGTCCTTAACTTGCCATTTCTCATTGTACCCGGGAGTACTTTAATAGTCTCCTTTCAGAGTTCTCTCCACTTATTTTTGTTGATGGCATTAGTAACTAATTCTACTGATCCCCAAGTAACTGGGCCTTGAAAATGGCACAGATCTGAGTGGTTCTGTTATCAAAATCCAATGAGGTTCTTGGCTCAGTCAGGTACTGCTTATACTAACAGCTTCTTCTCTCCTCCCACTCTTTTCTCTGAGACCCCTAAGCAGTGGGGGAAAGAACAAGCAATTTGGGTCAAAACCAGGAGAGTCTGTGGCTTTTATTGTTTCACCGTAAGTGGAATCGAAACAAAATTTTTATATATGTATGAAGCCGATCATTATATTTCTGAGCATGACCTTTGTTCCTTTGTCTTTTACTGCAGCCCTTCCACTACTCTGAAGTTTCAGTTAGGTCCTTGAGCTTCTGTCATCTAGTATCCCACATTCCAAAGGAAGAGTTGAGTGGAAAGGTATTTAAAACTTAATGTATGATGAGAAAACTTGTAACTATGCACTGTCAGCCTTTACTTGAAAGTTCTATGGTTTTACTTCAGCTAGGGTGACAGAGTACATGACTGAGAATTCAGAACTTCTTAAGCAAAACTTAATGAATCCAACTTGGTATTCTGAGGAAATACAGTAGAAAATTTCAAACTTGTCACTATGCAGCACAGGTAGAAGTGGAAAATACTGTTTTGAAGATGCAATTTCTGTGCCTGTGTCCACCATATAAAACATAGAACATTGTCATTCAGTGTTCACAGCAGTAAGTTGGAAACTGAATTGGAAGTGAAGGTGGTGAACATTCAAAGTGAATATTTGAGATGGTAATTTTGTTAAAAGCATATAGGTCTTAATGCAAGCTGTTCCAAGACCATTAAAAATAACTTTCCCCTCTTCTTGTACTCGCATATTCTAAAATTGAAATTAAGTTTCCCACTTTTAACTAAGCATTTGTATTCCTAAATAAGTCCTGACAGCATATTGCTGGGAAGTAGTCTGGGAGGTGAAACATATGGCTAAGTGCAGCGTGACATAGTCCATGGAGTTTTGCATTTCTCTTCAAAATTTGAGTGTCAAGGTGATCTTTTTCCACGGTTCTTAAAAATACCTTCAAAGGACTAAAGGAAGGTAACTGTTGAGGATAAAGATGTAAATCTTGACTGTGTTAAGTGAAAAGTTTGGGATAGAGTCTCTTTAACTAGGGGAGTAAAAGAGATGCATCTTGCAGGTCAGGTAAGCATTCAACATGCCATCATGTTTCGCCATCTCTGTATTAAAGTACAAAGGTTTTATGTGGTATTTTTCACCATTTAAAAACATGAGCAGTGTCATTCTGCAGAGAGATTTGGAAAAGCCTTTTTCTGTTCACTGCATCACTACTAAATTCTAAGTGTGTTTTGGTAAATTTTCTTTGTAATTAAGGCTTCACCTTGTGTCCTTAGGATAAACAAGAACTGCATCATATGACAAAGGTAGTAAAGAAAACCTTTTCCTCTGTTGTAAATCACCCTGAACTGTAACCTTGTTAATTTAGCAACTTGCTTTTACAGCTTCCTCGTACCTATGTTTGGGCAGAGACTGGTGCTTCCATGAGAGTCTTTAGTGAAAGTGTCAGCATTAGAGTTAAGGAATGAACTACAGATGAAACTTTTGGAAAAGGGTACTAAGTGATGCTGTAGAAGTGAAAACTGAGGTCCTGGACCAGAGATAAATTTCATTTAAATCCTATAATTTTTCCAGTTTCACTCCTGTCTTGAAATTTTTACCTGCAAATTGCAATGCAGAGAAAAACTTTCAGTGAGATTAAGTAGTCTCTGAACTGAAAACATCCCTAAGGAAGTTTTACATGGTGGGTCTTTTTCCTCCTAGAAAAAAAGGTCATATATAATAATCATACAATAATCAACTACATTTGCTGTTTTAAATTAGATTAACTTTCATTTTTTGTTGAAGAATATGTTAAGATATTATAAATATTTCCTAAAGTGCCTTATTTTGCTCTCTGAAAAGCTGTCTCGCATTTGTTTTCTGCATATGAATTTATTGAGCCATTTTGAAATGCTTGTTAACATCTATAATAGAACCCAAATAAAAATATTTTTATGTCTGCATTGATGCAGATCCAATTTACATACTCCAGTGTTTTAGGTTGGAAGAGATAATTCAACAAATACTTCACAATAGCGGAAATCTAATACAGGGCATGTATGAAATGTTAATATATGGATGTGATGTATAAAGGGCATAGGTGTATTTTTGAAGTGATTGCATCATAACAGGGCAATCAGACTTTGAAAGTGCTGTGTTTGGATGCTTTCATTTAAAAAAGCATTCTGCTGTTGTTATGAAAAAAGTCTGAGAATGTTTTAGTACAGCCTTCACTCAATATCAGAACTCTTCATCATAAAATTCTTAACTGTTAGAATTCCTTAGTGTCTCCTACACTTAAACATATAGAAGGAGGTAGTATTAAAAGCAGTAGTAGTATCTGGATGAAAGGTGGTTTCTCGTGAAATCCATTGACTGAGCATCTTCGCTGAAGCAGAAGAGGATCAAAACCAAAGTACCAAAACCTGATTTGAAGCCTAGAGTAATAGCAGTGGGGTGAAATACACATGTAGTATTACTATGCACTTAAGGAAGAGGACAGTTTGTTCAGCTACAAATTTAAGGTTTGGAGAAGATGGAGTTTCAAAATGATCTTTTATATCCTTTTATGACAGACCAGTAGATTGAGCTGACAGTATAATGTAACTGTGAGAAAAGTCAGAATAGATATTCTGATTTGTCTGTGTCAGTAGAAAGGGAAGTATTAATGGTGTTGTGCAAGGCCCTCATGAGACTCTTGTCTGATACACTTTGCACAAATGTGACCATCCATATTGAAAAAGGTGCAGACTGGGAGAGGTGCGGGGGAATTATGCCAGTCTTGCTGCTTTCCTGGTCACTATAGAGGAGGACAAATTGCCCCCTGTAGGGCATCAGATTGCCCTCTTAAGGTCAGAACAGTGAAAACTAAGCATTATTTGCTAGATGTAAAAAAAAAATGGGTTAAGAAGAGGGAGCAGAAAGAATTGTTTAAACTGAAATTTCCTGTTAACCAAGATTTAGGAAACACCCAGTTATATGAAGTGTGAAATTTTCCTTTTTAGTGGATTTCCTACTGCTATTCATTAGAGTGATCAGGGGCTTTCAGATGGAAGGATGCAAGCTCCCGTGATGCAAACTCCAGTGCAACCAGCAGCATCTCTCGCTAGTGATCAGATTCATCATGGGTTTCTGGAGGTGCGCAGTGTCGTTACTTTGCTGTGCAGCAGAACAGAATATCCAATTTTGTGTGTTAGGAGCACTTTGTCTTGTTTGCAGATGGAACCAAGCCGCGTTACAGAATAGCTCTCTAAGTACTGTTCTGAGCCATGACATTTGCACTGATGGTAGAATACCTTGCAATCCTTGTACATTTTAGCTTTCTTCTTTGAAAATATGTCTGCACAGTGTGCCTGGATGGAAGTGTGAATGGTTAAGGAAACCTGTTCACAGCAGAATGTGAACTTCTTGGTTCTTTGTTGCTGCTGGGGTGTCTGTTCTTAAAAGTGGGGGACCACATACAACTCGGAAGTTTTACGTTTATCTGCTATGTCACATCTATCTGCTATGTTAATGTTGATTGAAGGCCAGTAACAAGATGGAAGCATGTAACACTGAAAGTGGAATTCTCCTTTCCCTGTGGGAAGGTTTTTGCTATTTCTCATTCAGGTCTAAATTTAGTACTTGTGTGAAGAAGGGATCTGATTTATGGAGATTTCTTCATTGATTTCCATTTGGCCTTAGGATGAAGTTATCAGTGGGATAAAACTGCATAGATGGTTCTGCAGAACTTCACCTCAGCTTTTTCACCAAGAAAAGTGGGGCAGTAAACTGAATTATTTTTTTGTTACATGTAACTTGCTTCTGTCTGTATATGACTGTGGTCTTTACTTAATGTTGTTAGTATTTTGTCAGTCAGTTATGCTGTCTTCAGGCTGTCACCCTGCAACAGATAAATAATGTTGAGTCCTGTGACAAAAATAGAGAGGTGCAAAGCTTTGATTCATTTGAAAGGATGCATGTTAGAGCTGAAAAATTAAGATACAGAAAAAGGCATACTTCAAAAGCTGCACGTACTTTGTTGTATCTGTTCTGCTGGCATTTTGGACTTCATAAATACTGGCATTAATTGCCTGTGTGACTGCAGAGAATACAAGTTTCTTCTTGCAGCTGTTTCTTGCAAAATACCAGGGAAGATGATAGATTTGATCCATTAAGTTCAGCCTGTTCTATAAGTTGAGTGCAGTACAGGATACATCCTGAAATCTGTTGAATTTGTACTGAAGCTTCGGGTACAAAGTAGTATATTAGACTGCATATCCACTGAAGGCATTTTGCCTTCATTTAAAAATCATTTTTAAAATATCCTCTAGCAGCTGAAGTACTAAAGTAGTTAAAGAACTGAGGGAATACAGTCTTTGCTCACCAAAATTGAATTTTTTTCTGGGGTATATGTTAGTATTCATTTAAAGTACAGTAGTCTGTGTGTGACGTCAATACATACTTCCCTAACAGCTGTAGCTGAAAAGTCAGAACACTACAAAAAAATAATTTGGCCTTTAAAAAAAGTTTTTAGTTGACTTGCTTTTACACACTCCACTTTGTGCTGTGTGGTGGTTGAAGATTTTGCATTAAATTCCTTCTGTATTTTATTTCAGACACATCTACTGCTTGTAATTTGAGGCACAATACTGTTTTTAATTCACCTCCTCTTGGAACACTTCGGTTTTTTCCTACAGTGGATGTGTTTACATGTGCAGCCCTACTTGTCTGGGCTGTAGGTAGAGGCTTTCTAAAGTCCAGAGTGTCTCCTCCTGTTTTCACTGACCTCCACTACCACCAAGAGATTACTTAAATGCTTTTTAATAATGTCTTCATTTTCTGGAATATATGGTCTTCATATTTGTGCAGCTTGGCAGGTGAATAGAAATGCTGATGCTTTGAAGTTTTCTCAAAGATCTGCTCAAATACTTCTTTCCTTCCCAGTGGCAATATACGAACATTTGTAATAGCAGGAGGAAAAGTAGCGTTTTCCTTTAAGCTGTGCCTTATAATAACCGCAATACACAATTTAGAAGGCAGGTGGAACTGGTTTCAAAATTTGTCTCCTTAGTACTACATTTTTGGAAGACTAATCCAAATAGCTAGAGCAGGGGCTTCATATATTCAGGGCAATGTATAAAGTTTTCAGAAACTTTAGAAGTAAATTTATTTGTTGGCAGCTAGCGGTGGTGATGTTCAAATGTTCAGCAAAGATTTACTGTAGTTATTAAGTTTCTGATGAATAGTATTTAGGAGCTGTAAAACAGCATATTACCAACTTCAAATCAATTCACAAAGTAATTATTTGGAGGCATAGATCTGTTGTTTTGCTCAAAATGACCACGGTAGCATAGTTTTTCCAGTGTTGCCTTAGTTGCCCTGGAGAAGTGCAGGCATCCATAACAGAACTGGTGGGGTTTATGGGTTTAAACTAGGGCCTTTTGTATTGTCAAAAGAGTGGAGATTTCTGTCTTTCGGTATAGTATCATTGTGAGTTCCCAGTATTTATGTAAAGGTAGCATTTACATGGTGTGAAAGAGCAAAGTTCACAAACAGTAATAGTGAGCAAAGCTTTCTGTCTGAATGAAAGATGTTGGGAAATAATTAACGGAATCACAGAATCACTGAGGTTGGAAGGGGCTTCTTGCCCAACCTCCCTGCTCAAACAGGATCAGCTGGAGCAGGTTGTCCAGGCCTGCATCCCTTGGGTTTTGAGTGTCTACAGGGATGGAGACTTGACAACTTCTGTAGGCGACCTGTTCCACTGAGGATGAGAGACAGATGACATGAATAGAATCAAGAGAAATGCAGGCTGTAGGTAAAGAAAACCTTTTTCATCATTAGGAAGTAGTGGAAGCATTTGCCAAGGGAAGTTGTGTAGTCTGCTTGCTGAGAGGTTTTCAAGACTTTACTGGGTAAAGCCCTGAGCAGTGTGGTATTCTCTCATAGCTGTTCCTTCTTAGAGCACGAAGTAGGATTAGAGACATTGTGGGGACCCTTCCCACTTAAGTTAAGCTTTCATAACTTGATCCAGTTATTTTCCTGCATGTATTAGGAGAGGAAAATGTTTACTTTTTAGTAATCATTTGTTTTAACCGATTACCCTCAAACAGTTGCATATGCTGTGATTCAGTGAGAGATGCTACTTTTTTTAGTGGGGCATGAAAACTGTTTATGCAGAAAAATGAGAAAGTGGATTCTCTTTTAAATAATTGCACACATGACCCTTTCATAAAGCATCTTAAGCTCTCCTGCCTCTTCCAGTGTGGCACAAATACCATAACGAAGAAGCAAATTCAGTAGGTGGCTCAGACTACAGTAGAGGAATTGCCATGTAGGTCCTACCATTTGTTTGCTGCAGAGAACTTTAAACTGTCAGAAAAGGCATATTCAGCATACTTGTCTGTGTGCATGTGTGTGCTTCATCAGTTAATCATCATCTGTGCCTGAAGCTTGCATCAGTCTTTCCCTAATTAAAATAAAGTCAGAAAACTTGGTAATATTTAACACATGTATAGGTTTATTTTCGAAGCATCAAGCTTAGTTAGTGAACATCAAATTCAGTCAATTTTCTTTGTACTTTATAGTCTTTTTCTTTACAATTCCTTTAATAAAGAGAAGCCTATCACGATTTCCTCAGTAATAATTTTAGTGTATCTCTTATCAATATCTTAGTGTTGGTCATGATATATATATTCAAATAAGACGACCTTTTAATTCTGCTGGTTTTGGAGCTGTGATGTTTTGTTCCCTTTTTAACTTTGCTGAATTAATTTTAAAATAGTGCTTTCCTTTCCAAAAGATGCAGCTGTGAGGTCCATCTGTTCATCAGAAAATTTGTGCTTCATCTTTTTTTAGACAAACTTCACAGCCTGAAAGAAGTATGGCTACAGCGTTTGGCATGGGGAGGGGTTGTTTGCTCTTCGCCATAGCTTTTGTGACCTTAAGAATCATGAAAAATGGGCATGTAAGATGTATTTGAGCTAGGTTCGATATGGGTAGGCACTGCTTGAGCTTCTGTTTATAGTTATGCTAAAATAGCTCAGTCTTGGCTTGCTGGGAGACTTTGAGAAAATAAAGTAAAAAAATTAGTTATCATTTCTAAGCATTTACATTACTTCTTTTCATCATGCAAAAATTCAGTGAGTAGAATTTGGATATACAGAGGAGGATTAATTCTTATCAATCAGGCTTTTCCTCCTTCCTTCACTAATTCACTGCCATATATGCTATTAATTTCTCTGCTTCTGCAGTCAATAAAGTATGCGTGCTGTAGACAACAGCTTCCTTCATTAAGCAGTCTTACAGTCTTTTGAGAGGAGATCCGTTGTACTTGCTTAACCAGTAAGGCGTCCTGGTTAGGAAATGTGCCTCCATGATGTTACAGTGGACTGCCACCCAGAAATACTTGAGTTAAGGTGGCTATCAGTAGGGCTGTAGCTGCATTGACCTAATGCTTCCTGCTTGGCAGTTGTCAAATAGCCTGGATAAAACCTCAGTCTGATGTAGATGCAAACTCTCAGAGTGCTTAAGAGCCCAAGCAGAATTGTATCATTCTACAATAAGCAGCATAGGCATACCTTGTATGGGGTTATGTAACTGATTTGTAGCCTGGTGTAGAGGGGCAGAAGAGCTAAACTACAATTGTACATCACTTTTATAGTGTTTCTCTGGAGGTGTTTCTAAATGTGATCTCTGCTCAGTAAATACAGTTGCTGGCTGTGAAAATGCAAACATAATGTTAAATGTGCTCACTGCATAATGCTTTCCCAGCGACTTTTATCTTAAAACCTGGTTTTTGAAACTTACTCTAAGAGTATTAACAGAGGGCTTTGTCAGTGTTTCATATATTCTTGGTAAATAGTCTGTTAGTGCATGAACTTCTTTGTTCTAGCTCAAAATGTTAACTTGTTCATAGGTACTCCTTTTCTCAGGCATGGCTGCCAAAAATGTACTTTGTAACTGGGGAGAGAAGTGGCCAATACAAAATAATTTCTTCTGTTTCACCTTATGTTAAATCAGAAATCAATTAAAAAAAAATAAAAACCAATAAAAAACCCCCAAAAGCCACCAACCAAAAAAACCCCCAAAAAACCACAAACCACGTGAGTATAAACAGAAGAAATTGACTCAGTTTCCATTGAGTTAGGGCTGTATAAGTTACAAATCAATCTTCTTTTGTCTATGCATATTGGGTGTCTTGTGAAACTTCTTTTGAGTATATCCCTCTTGAAAAGGTTCTAGATCACAGAAGAAATTGCTTCCAAAGTTTGCGTATGTGACGAGATTTTAATCTAAGTTTCTAAACTTCGAGTGACGCACCAGCCTCACCAGTAGTCCTTGAGGTATTTATTGTACCTTCCTATCCAGATGACTAGGCCATGTGGAAATAAATATGCATATGTTTATTTAAATATACATAATTTTCTTTTCATTCCTGTTAGTTTGTGAGCTTGGAGACTAATAAAATGAAATTGAGCTAAAAAAAACCTGTGCCAGGCATTCACTCTAGAAAGCTCTGCTTCTCCCCAGTGAGTGACACATTTGTCTTCTGTCTGCAAATCTGGAAAATTTATTTAAATGTATGCTTCCTCCTTCCTTTACATAGAATTAATGTAGACAAGAATTAGGCACTGAAAGAAAGAGTAAATTCAAATTTGATAGAAGAGTCACAGTTGAGAGCTTGATGAAAACCTGTCTTTTTCTTACAAGAAGAGTTATCGTAGTATCTTTTACTTCTAGTTGATCTGAATTTACTATTGTAAGATACAGTATGTAGATTAAACCTTTGAAGCATCCTTTGACTGTCTGAAGAACTACGTGTGAATTGGGAGATATTAATTCTGGTTAGTCAATTTGCATTAGGAAGTGGAATTTCTGCTTTCTTATGCCTCAGGATGCGCGCTGTTTGCCACAGAGATCAATTGTCATGTTTTCCCCCACTTTCCCTTTTGATATGGGATTCAAATGACAAGGTAGTTCCTCTGAGTATGGGGTCATAAGCATAGTTGGATTAAAGTGTTCAATGCATGTACACAGCACACCAGGCTGCTCCTGCTGACTCTTTCTTGAGGCTTTGAGCTTCCTATGGTTATGGAGATGTTTTTTGAAAATTGACTGTGGAAATTAATTCTACGTGCATGTACAATCCCTGTCACCAAAGCCAGGGGCTGGAATGGAGGGCGGCTTGTTGTAATCTCATTTTCTGTTAGGAGTCCCAGCTCAGACTTAGTTCCATTGTCATCACTTTTTCCTAAGAATCCCTTTATTTCAACACCTTGCCCCAACTGAGAGCCTGCTGCTGCTGCTCTGTTCCTCCTGTTCTGTCTGGGGGCTGTAGTCAGTGTGTGTTTCTTGTCATGTGTGTGTTCCTAGATAATTTTGTTAACTGCTGTAGTCAACCATGCCTACCTCTTGCTCTCCTCACAAAAGCAGATCCTTTTGTGTTGTGATGATAATTTAAAATTTTACCCAGATGGGTCTTTGAATGTTGAAAAAGGTTTGTCTTCTGAAAGAGAAGAAAGTGCGCAGTAGAGCTCTTTAACGTTAGTATGTTCTTACCAGTTTTCTTTAAAAGATGGGATGAGAGAGGCAAAAGAGACTCAATTAATTTTTCACTGAAGGAGAAGCACATGTTTGCTTTTTATTGGGCACTAAAGTATTCAACAGTAAGGAGCACTCCTGACAACCTGGTTTATGCAGTTCACTGTAGTCCTTAGTTCTTGTATTGGCTCAATTAAATCTAAGTTAAAGGTCTTCCCTCCCTCCCTCCCTCCTTACCCCCATAACCTCTATCAACATTTCCAGGGCAGATTTGCCAGAGAGGAGATGGGAGGCTCAAAAGGCAATATTTGATGGAGTATTTAGATTGGGCAGTCTCCAAGCTCCTTAGTTCCATCTTTTTCTTGTTTGATAGAACCTGATCTTTTAAGTAAGACTTCCCTAAGTGAGCATTTTACATCTTCAGCTTTTATTCCTGCTGTTCAAATATAAGATAGCTTTCTAAAAGAGCTAAGGTGGCTTTGCCCCGGGAAAGAATAAAGTGAAATTGTTCTAAAGTTGCTATTTGAAATTTCATATGTATCTACATTATTCTGAGAGATAATTAAAATTAAGCCTGGAAACAATGTATCTCCTGCTTTTTTCATCAAACCAAAGAATACCAGGTTGAAAGGGACCTCAAGGATCAGCTGATCCAACTTTTCATGGCAAAAGCACAGTCTAGACAAGATGGCCCAGCACCCTCTCAGCTGAATCTTGAAAGTGTCCAACATTGGGGAATCCACCGCTTCCCTGGGGAGATTATTCCAATGGCTGATTTTGCTTGTTGTAAAAAATTTTCCTCGTATCCAGTTGGAATCTCCTTGGAGTAGCTTTAACCCATTACCCTCCTTGTCTTTTCCATGTGACTGTTTGGAAAAAGAGAGTGTCCGTCTTTGCAGTCATCCTTTAAATACTGGAACATGGTGCTGGGGTCTCCCCTGAGCCTTCTTTTCCTTTCTTTTTTTTTTTCCATACAAATGAATAGCCAGAAGCTGATTGGATAAACAAAAGTAGGGTCTGTAATACATTTACGAAAGTGTTTTTCCGCGCTTTAAATTGGTTTTGAGTAAATTGTATTGTTTGAAAGCGCACATATGAATATCTAAGGTGTATGTAGGTCAATATGTTGCTTAGAGTTTCAAAGCTATTTTCACATGTGAGCAAATAGTAGCATTTCACATTAAACAGGAATTATGCTTGAAGCTGGCCCATGACTTGCATAATAAATGTAAAACATTGACATTAAAGTACTACAGGAAGTACTCAAGTATCATTGTCTAGTCTTTTGAAATAAAGCAGCTGACATAACACCTGTTGGAAGATGCTTTTGATCACTTTTTGAAAAATAACGTTTGGGGATGTTCTGAATTTTTCTGCCAGGTGAATATAAAGCAGTGAAACACCGTGAAGCATATAAACATTGCTCTAGTTTCTAGTTACCATATACTGCTTTGTTGAAGCTTCTTACAGTTTTCTCTCATAGCTGGTTAAAATAAAGGGGTACTTAACAATATGCATTATTATTTTTTATTTATTCAGCTACTGAAGAACCTCTTCCCTTTAAGATGGGGAACTGGCTGCACTGAGGCAATACAGAGATCCACACTGTGTTCAAACATAAAGAATCCAGGGCTAGTAAAGGCACCTTATCCTAACTTACATATGCCTTTTTGGTTTTCTTTCTAATATTGAGCCTATGCTATTTATAGCTAAGAAGACTCATGCCATGACGACTGTGCCATGGGAGAAGGCAACCAACCATCAGATCCACAGCAATAGGAAGCTGTTTCTGAAGGCAACTGATCACCTGGGATGCAAGTCTGCCTTTGTGAATTTTCTTAGCTCTGTATGTTAATAAAGATGTTCGCTGCTTTCCAAGAATGCTAAAATGTACTCAAGCAGTTTTTATGCTAGAATTTGTGAATTTGAAAATACCCTGTCTAGCTGCAGGACGCTTGAAAGTAGTTCTTGTGAAGCTTAATGTTGTAATGTTGCTCCTTGCAGTTTCTCTGTGATGCTGAAGTTTAAGTAAGGGTTTTATTTTTTCATTAGATCATTCTAAGGTAGACAGACTTTTGAAAGGGTTACATAAGAAACAGCTTATTAACATGGAGATATACAAAGGAATGTCTTTTATGCACGCCTCTGTTGGCATCAAGTGCTGGAATTGCAACTGGTAGTTGAGACGCATGCTTTGACCTGAAGGAAGCTTTATATTTTTAGTCAGATTATTTATGAGAACCGAAGTGCTAACCTGATGTCGCTTAAAAACAATTTACATAACTCTCGAAAGTGTAAAAAAAGATTATTATTATCACACTTGCAGTATTTATGCAGCACCATTGGCTAGAAATGTCTACTTCTGCAAATACTATTGCTCACGTGACTGCATTAAGGGTCATGAATCTGTAACTGGGAATTGAGAAAACATAAAAGAAGGCAGTTGCCTCTGCAGCTGATCTAGTCAAGGTACAGGACCTACCTAGTCAGAGGAAGATGTGGTCTGTTTACAGGTTGATTTGGTAACTTTATGTAATTTATGATTGCTAAAACCATGTTATCTGCTATAAAATAGAAAAAATAGTGCTTCAAAATCTGAAAGCATAAAGTGTCATTTTCCCTCCTACTCGTGGTTCCACAGAAGATTCACTTCTTGAAAGTGAGGCGTATGGTTAAACCATTTTTTTTTTTTTAAATGCAGTCATTTGACCTACACTGCTGTAGTTAAAATGTGGCACACAAGAGGATTTGATTGTTCAAAAGTCAGCTCCACTTGGTGGAAAGAATGGCCAGAAATTTTTTTCTTGGAATGGAATTTCTAGGAAGAATTGAAATTAGAAAGTAGGTGTTGAGAAATGCTGTTTGTTCTGTTACTGTGCAGGGTTTCATAATAGCTTTCATTATAAAGGAATGAGGAAAGTTAAGGGTAAGTTCCTGTGTGGGAGAAGGGGCATATAGGCTTTCTAATTCATTTGATATATGCTGCTATGCAGCATGAGGAGCATGGCAGTAAACAGGGCTTGTTCTAATGCTTTTTAGCTTGTTAGGGGATTTCACCAGAAGGGTTTTTTTAGTATACCTGTGTATGTGTCTGAGCATGGATTTGTAACTCAGCAGGAGTTTAAAGGAATACAGTTAAAAACAAGAACTGTATAGATTTTTCACTACTAAGATAACACTACAAGCTAAGAATGTATAGTCAAACACTGGAAAACAGGGAAAGAATGACCATTTCCCTTATGAAGGACATCGTAACTCGTCAGTGGTGCCTCCTTTTGTGCAGCCTAAGGTGGCACACATCCATTTCTGCAAATCTGGGACTAGCTGACGTAATCTCAGGTAAGGGCTGCTGCACGCGAGCCCAAATGCATAAGAACTCTGTAATACGTGAATATACCGATCCTGTTGTCTAACGAAGGATCTGCTTTGTTCAACTCTTATTTTAAATGGGAGGATTGAAGCACACAGTTATAAACAAATTCTCATCACCTCAGTGACTTCACAGGACAAGACAGCTAGGATGGTGGGATTATCTGACTACTTGACAGCATTGTTTGCACTCACCTAAGTTGCTGCATCTTTCTTTGTGAGGATGTAGATAGCCAGGAAAATCTCCACTGAGGGTACTGGGCAGGCATGATATATTTTGCATTGTAGGATATACTTCCCATTGCAGTGTGTTGTGGTGCCAGGTTGGTGTTAGCACCTGCACCGTCTGCACTTAGTGCTGGAGTGTAGTATGTCAGAACTGGTTGTAAAGGGCTGCTGGGGATGGACAGAAGTGTCCCCAAGGTAAGAGCTGTCTTGAAAGCAAATTTTTGGTTAAAAAAACGTGGTTTGGAACTACGTGTTCATTTTAAAAAGTGACATCCGCTTATACAAGCATTGTAAAATTTGCAGTTCGTTGGTGTACATATGAGGGCTGAAAACTTCCTCTGGAAGAGAGATGAAATGAAGAATCATGAATGAGTTTTTTGTGTTGTATTGGAAAGATTACGCATACCTTATAGTTTATACTTGTTTGGGGTTTTTAAATCTTTAAGCAGTAGCAAGACTTGAAAGGAATGTGCTGGGCGTGGATTAAAGTTGATTGTGGTGATAAAGATTTGGATAGATCCTTTATTTCCATCTTTCAAACAAAAAAGGTTCTTTTTCCAGTCTGTCCACTTGTTCTCAGTAGACATAGTTGGTTGCTTAACATATGTAAAGTTGATGTTGTGGTGGTTCCCAGAGTTTTTGTTATTTGTTCAAGTCTACTTTAGTCAGTACTTACTTTTTGTTTTTGTTTTGTCAGCAGCCATGCAGCAGGTCCTGGATAACCTTACTGATCTGCCGACATCCACAGGTGCTGAAGAAATAGACCTGATTTTTCTTAAAGGAATTATGGAAAACCCTATTGTAAGATCACTTGCTAAGGTATTTAAACTTGCTGCTTTTAGTAGAATCTGGAAATATTTTAACTCTTAAATTTCTGTGTTGAACACTGAGTATGGATTGGCATACTCATACATATTGACAATGGCCTTTATGTATGGTGCATCTTAGTAAAAAACTTGAAGGTGAAGATTTGGTATAATGCAATTTCTGTGCATGCTTATGTATTTTTAGATGGAAGATTCTCAAGGAAGAATTAAAATTCAGAGACTCCAGAAATAATGTGGCAATGTTATTTATGAAGAAAATGCCAAAATACTTGAAATTAGAAGTAGTTGGTTTTAATATAATCTTGTGACCTCTGTTGTGTGCAAAACCCATACACTTCCTGACTTAGCATTTTTGCCAAAGATGAAAATTGAGACCAATAACTTTCTTTCTTCCTTGGCATAAGCAAGTTTTCTTTTTGTTTTTGGCTCAAAATGACTTTCTGATCAGCTCAGTGAAATAGTCTTTCCATGCCCTGTCCTGGATCTGAGAAAGTAACACTGGTACCTTGTCAGCTCTCTGAGACAGTAACACTGGTACCTTGTCAGCTCTCTGAGACATAGGCTATCCTTAGATTTTGTCTTGCATTATGAAAATCTTGTATTTATAGATGGTAGTCATCAATTATGAGTATGTAAGGTGATATTGTCACCACGACAGATATTTACAAAAATATCTTTGGATTCTGTAATTCAGATTACAGAAGCTGATCTTACCAGTGGGAGATGTAGTCACTATTGCTCAGAACTTATATTCTTACTCTTCATAAAAATAAGATCCTTTCATGAGGAAAACCCAGTTCACTTAAATATAGCTATCTCTTTAATACGAGTAGACATCTGAAAGCAATGCCCTCTAGGCAGGCATGAAATACTCTGTAAAGCTAAAGGATTGTTGTGGAGCGATTTTGCTCAGTATAAAACTCTGGAAAGGAAAACCTCTCACAAGAATTCTTATAACAGTTTAGTTCTATTTAGCTGTTCAAAAAATTGGTCGTAAGTGGAAGACATTGCATTGTAATAAACTTAGAAATAGTGGAAGTGTCTCATCTGCTGCTAGTGTGATGACTGCAGAGGGAAAGATTTGTGTACTAAATTGGCCAGAGTAAGTTAAAGCATTTTCTTTCTTAGAGTTGTTTCCATCTTCAGTATCTGCTGCATGGGACATCTATAATTTAATATTTATCATGAAGAAAAAGTTCATTGCAAGGCATTAAGTTTTCTATATCAATAATTTTTGCTTTAATGGCCAAATACAATTATATGGAATTTAATGACTAGCAGATGTAAAAAAGTGCTTGTAATGGAAATAGGTTCTGAACTATAAACTTGCTTGATCTAGAATGCTGAAAGGTTTTAATTTTGTTCATGTGGCATGACCACACTCATATTTTCTTTTGTAATTATTTGGAAATCATACTCAAAATCTCAGTTCCAGCCAGCAGAGCTAAATAAGGACAAGATCAAAATGATAGCACATTTCATGAAGTGTGTGTCTTCCATATACATCCATTTGTCCCTAAAAATTTGTAAAACTTGTTTTCCTATTAGAAGAGCTAGTTTTAACAGAATAGGCAATGCTCAGGGCACAGATGGTCAGCTCATTTAAGCAGATTCATTTTGGACCAGGCCAGAAACGCAAATGTTTTTTATTTTCCTTTACCTAGTGAGTTATTAAGACTAATCGTTATGTAAAGTACTCCAAAAAGGACAAAAAGAAACTTGGAGAAATGTGCCATGAGCCATACATGCTTATTTTTTTCTTTTTAGTCCTTAAAGAAATAGAGCCAAGCAATAAGCATAGTAATAAGTTTATAATACTTTGCAATGTAAAGTTTGGCTAATCTTTTCAAACTGTCGTAAGTTCATTTCAGACTTTTTGCTGTCTGGAGTAAAGGCATCATGGTAGAAATTACAGATTTTTGGGGGATAGGATTCTTTCACTGTACCATTCTACTTTTCATGAGGAGGTAGGGGAAATTTTGATCACTGTAAAACGTACGATTTGCCTGTCATTTGCTGGCATTTATAGAATAGTTTGGGTTGGAAATGGACCTCTAGAGATCATCTAGTCCCAGTCCTCTGCAGTAAGCAGGAACACCTTCCACTACTAGATCAGGTTGCTCAGAGCCCCATCCAACCTGGCCTTGAATGTTTCTGTGGATGAGGCATCTACCACCTCTCTGGGCAACCTGTTCGCATGTTTCACCACCCTCATTGTAAAGAATGTCTTCCTTGTATCTAGTCTAAATCTACCCACTTTCAGTGTAAAACAGTTACCCCAGGCCCTGTTCACTACAGGCCCTACTAAAATGTTTGTTCCCATCTTTCTTATAAGCCCCCTTCAGCCTGCAAGCTGCTGTAAGGTCTCCCTGGGGCGTTTTCTTCTCCAGGCTGAACAAGCCCAACTCTCTTAGCCTGTCTCCATGGGAGAAGGTGCTCCAGCCCCCTGGTCATCTTCGTGGCCCTTCTCTGAACCCACTCCAACAGGTCCATGTCTTTTCTGTGCTGAGGTTTATGTTTGGTCTTAAACTAGCCTTTAGAATTGTTATGCTCTTTTGAAAACAGTTGTTGAATTTGGAACATGCATGACTTTTACTCAGTTTTGGTACTGAACTGTCTTCTCAGAATTCTCTTCTGGAATGTTAACTATTCTTTTAACCTCAAAACTTTTATCTTCTTTTCCACAGTCACACTTGCTTTTAGTAGTGTAGCATAGCCTGCAGCATACCAGGTCTGGGTGCCTAACCTGGACCAAGGAAACATCTTAGGAGTAATCTATAAACATCTAGTCCAGTATTTAGGATGTCGGATTGTTGGAGGCAAAAGCCTTACTATTTGAACGTTTGGCAAGTATCATAAATATTGAATGCATCAAAAGACTCAATTCAGTATCACTATTTCTGAAATGAAAAATAATGGCACTGTTAGATATTCTTTTTTTTTTAACCCCTTTTTCTTAATTATTCATACCATTCCATATCCTGCTACTCCCAACATATCCCAGAGTCAGAGGTTATTCATTGTTAAACTTTCAGTTCCCCAGTATATACATGGCCTTGATTTTGGAATGGAGGGTGAGGATATTTGAATTTAGATTGTACTCTGTTAATGGTAGTATTTTAAAGAAAGTGGGTGACAACAAAGGTGACCCATATTCTCTAATCTTACAAAGGTTTTGCAGTTGGAATATGTTTAAAATTCAATAGGTTTGTGTTTGGCTTGCTGTAAAATAAGTTAACTTTAATAGAAGGGTATTGTTTACTGTATGTATTATGGGCAAAATAACATTCCCTTATTAAGGAGAATGTGTGTAGGTGCCAAGCCTCCCATGACCTTTGTAATCATGGTCATTTGGTTTGTGCGTGTTGGTGTTGGGGAATGTTGGAAATGTCTCTCTATGTTAAGTTAGCCTCCAAGTGTTTGATCATCAGTCCTGCAGAAATACCATTTTGTGGATATGAAGTAGAATTTAATACTCAGATGATTTCAGGAAAAAAAGGTTTCTGGTTTTAGCAAAATTTTATTTTAACACATTTTAATGCACTAATAAGAAACATATGTGTGCACATACCTTCAAATTATAGATATGGGAATTATAGGTACATGAATCCCACATATGTCTGTTACTTTTTGTGTTTTCACATGCCAAAGCGATTGTTCTTTTTTGAACTTCTTGTCGCTACGGTGTTGCACTCTTAATTGAATGCATTGAGAATCTTAGTTATTTTTGGCCTCCTCTTGTTCCCTAATTTTATGATTACAGCACTGTAAATTTTATGATACAACACAATAAATAAGCTTTATGAGATATTTCTCTTGTTTCTCAAAGCTCCGAGCATTCAATGAGTTGAAGTATCTGCAGTGTTTAGGAAAGAATTATGTCTGCAACAGTAGCTCTAGAAAGAGATCAAAAGCTATCACAGAATCCCAGAATGGTTGAGGTTGGAAGAGCCCTCTGGATGGCATCTGGTCCCACTCCCTTGCTCACGCAGGGTCATCTGGAGATGGTTGTTTGGGACCATGGCCAGATAGCTTTTGGATATCTCCAAGGAGGGATACTCCAACCTCTCTGGACAACCTGTGTCAATGCTCAGTGATCCTCACTGTGGAAAAAGTGTTTCCTGATGTTCATCTTGTCCTGTCACTGGGTACCACTGAAAAGAGCCTAGCTCTGTCCTCATTGCACCCTCCCCACAGGTATTCACACATTGGTGAGGTCCCACCTGAGCCTTCTCTTCTCCAGGCTACACAGGCCCAGCTCTCTCAGCCTTTCTCAAATGTGAGGTGCTCCAGTCCCTTTACCATTTTATAGCCCTTCACTGGACTCTCTGCAGTATATCTAGAGCTGTACACAGTACTCCAGTGTGGCCTCAAGAGTGCCAAGTAGAGCTCAGCCTTCTGACAACAGCATTCTTATCACAGCCCAGGATATTGTTAGCCACTTTTGCTATAGACTTTTCTTTAGCATTTCCTCTGTCTATGCACACTTTCCTTTAGAATTGGCTGTTTTGAAGATGTTTGAATGAGAAGACGCTGGGGTAAATGCTACTCTTGTGGATTTTTTTTTCTGAGCAGATCCCATAGTTCCTTTTTTTGTCCTCACTCTAGAAGGTGTACTCGTACTGGGTTCTGAAGCAGGAAAGATGTGAGGTGCTGTACTGTTCAGTGTGGTGTATATAGCATAGAGGCAATAGGAAATCAGGGCATACAAGCATCCCTAACAGGTGCTGCTTAAAAGTTTGTTGGGTCACATAATTAAACATGCAAAATCCTTTGGCAGTTATAAAAATAAAATACACAGATATATATGTGAATTTTCTGGCTTCTCTGCTAAAGGTTGCACCGAGAAATTATTTTGAAGGTTTAAAAATTGGAACTACTTGAAACTTATTTACAGCGTAGTCTCATATATTTAATCTTACAGGCTCATGAGCGACTGGAAGATTCTAAACTTGAGGCTGTCAGTGACAACAACCTGGAGTTGGTGAATGAAATTCTTGAAGACATCAGTCCCTTAGTAAATAAAGATGAAAATATTGCGGAATTGGTTGGAATACTCAAGGAGCCACATTTTCAGGTGACACCTTTTTACTGTATATTTCCAACTTACTCTATCCGTGTTCACATATGAATCTAAGAATAATAATGAGACAAAACCTCAACTGTAGCAAACTTTAATATATGTGATTTTACTCCAAATGAGAGGCAAAGCAGAAGCCATGTGGGGTTAAGAATGAGCGTGATTTTATGCTTTGATGTTACTTCTAGAATATCTTCACCCTTTGTATTAAAATCCACTGGAGTTTCTGTTACAAATCTTAGAGAAACATTTACTTCCTATATGACTGGTGTTCTTGTAACAGTTCCCTGAAGGCTTCATCTTTAGCATTTCCAGGTGGGCTTAGTTCCTGGTACGGACCATTCTGCATTTCAGTTCAGCTGCTGGCATTCATACTCATGTGTGAGATGTACAGTTTGCAGAGTGAATGAGCATGATTCTTCTATGATGTGATCTGCACTGCAGCTTGAGACTATGCATCCCTCTTACTGTTGCTCTGCTTCAGTGAAGTTTTGACATATGCTTGTCAGAAGCAGATGTTTCTCCATAGCTGCCATAGCTACCAGCTTCTGTACTGTCCCTTTGAAGATTAGGGTTCGTAAATCCTTGGTAGATTCTGGAATTTCTAGGCAGGCTTCAGCTGGCTTTAGTATTTAGCTCTAGGTATACTATAGAAGAACATAAGCAAACCTTTTGCCAGAGTATAAATGTGCTTCATTTGGTAGACAGGTACAGAATCATAGATTCATTTATTTATTTGTATATGGGTTTAAATACACAATTTTATCCTAAATTTTTAGTTATGCACTAACATAACAGTGAGATGCACTCCTGTTTAACATAGACACTGAAAATGCTGTCAAGCTGTGTTGTGGCCTGTTGGAAGAGAACATATTAAGAGCTCAGCTTCTGAGGTGGTAGCTCTTCTGAGCGCTAATAGTTCCTTTGCCTCTTTTGAAGAGTAGTACCTTGGTCTCCCTTTTGCTCTTATTTGCCTAGAAGGGCATCATAGCTAATGGTTCAAAGATCCTTTGCAGACTAACTTGTGAATAAACCTGCTAATCAAGGCTTTGATCCCTTAGCAAAAATTGGCACTGGAAAGGGAGAGGAGGAGTTTGGAGGAATTTGTAGTTACAATGCAAAAAGATTGGAATTGAGGGCCAACTGATGCAGTGACAGATCTGACAAAGATTCATTGTGTTAGATAGAATCATAGCATTAAATGAACTAAAGCTAACAAGTCAAAGAGTGAATTGAAAGAGGAAAGAGAATAAGTGAAGTGCTAGAGTAGACTGACTTTGAAGGATGCTGTAATAATATCTCTGGAGAGAGATGGCAAAGACCAGGAACCAGCTGTGCAAAGAGTCTTTGTGGTGGAGACTGGAGACTGAGATCAAATAAGAATTTTAATTAGGCTGAGTGGTCAATACTGAGGCAAACCTAGCATTCATTCCTGTTCAGTGGTCATATTAACAAGGAGGCACAATATGAAATGCAGAACGTGCTGCTGGTGTCAGTTGCTCCATTAGTTTAGGTTTAATCAACTTACACATTTAATGTGAAAGTTACAAAGTAGCTGGTGAGCAGAAGTCCCAGTATTTATGTTGTTTCTTGTACATTTTTTGTTGCTTGATTTATAAAGAGCATACTTGGAATTGCATACATGCTACATTAGCTTTACAGTTCTGTTCTGATCTTTTGATAGTGCTTCCTAATTGCATCTTAAAGGCCCATTTAACAAATATCTCTTCTGTTTTCCTTCTCTCTCCCCAGCAGTTGGCATCTAGTGAGCACTGTAAGGCTAGGATAAGCCAGCAGTGATACCTGCCAAAATGTTTTGTGAGAATTTAGTGATTTGTTGCTCAGATTTCTGAGTGAGAAATAGCATCATCGACTCATCGTGGTCTATTCCATCAGCTTGTTCAGTTGTTTTTTGAACCTCTGTGAAAATCTGGTATTCACAACATCACTGATCAGAGTGGCTGTTTTGGTTTTGAGACTGTTTACTCTCAGTTTTACTTCATAGCCCCTTGTTCCTGTGTAGAAAGTAAATGAACAGTTTTTCCTATCAGGTTTTTCATGTTACTCATGATTTCAGAGGCCTCATTGTATATGTGTGTCTGTCTCAAGTAAATAAAAAGAAGGGAAGCAAAGCTGTATAAAGCTTCCCAAAGTCATTCACAGCAGCATGGATTTATGAAATGGTATAATGATTTCCATTGCATCTCCTGCTCATTGCCTAAAAATTCCTAGTAGTTGGTTTGCCCTTTAACAGCTAGTGAATAGAATAGCATAGTTCAAGTTGGAAGTGACCTACAATGATTATCCGACTGCCTGACCATTTCAGGGCTGACCAGAAATTAAAAGATATTACTAAGGGCACTGTCCAGATGCATGTTAAACACTGACAGGTATGGGGCATCAGCTACCTGTCTTGGAAGCCTGTTCCAGTGTTTGACCACCCTCTCAGGAAAGTAGAGGTACCTTTAGGCTCAGTAAACATAGAGATGGGTTGCTTTTTTGGTTTTGTTTTGTACTGTTTACACCTCTGAGATAACGCTTCTGAGTCTGTCAGTTAATAAGTTAAATTAGGATGGTGTTTTTCCTTGCAGCCTGTGTTGAATTTCATTTGCCTTGTTCTCACTCTGTTGCTCATGAGGTGCACCTGCAGGTTGCAGTCAGTTGTTTCACTCCTTGAATAGTTTAGCAGCCTCAGCAAACCCTGTCAATTCACTTTTCATCCTTATTTCCTAGATCACTTACCTGACGTGTCAGTGAATTGGCAGGTGTAGAACTGAGCCCAGATGCCTGTGGGAAATCCCCTAGTGCCATGAATTTTGAAAACTAATACTACTCTATTCCTGGCCCTAATTTTTCTGTCTTTTAACCACTTGAGAGCCTTACTGCTTATCCAATAGTAGCTTTGCTTCTTTAAAAGACTTTGATAAAGGAGTCTATCAAAGGCCTTTTGGAAATTGATCTATATTATCAACTGTAACTGCCTTGTTGCTATGCTTGGTGACTCTTTCAAGGAACTTAACCAGATGTGAGAAGTATGACTTTCCTTTATAAAGCATGTTGATGCTTCCCCATCATATATTTTGTCCAATTGTTCTGTTTTTATAAAAACAACTTCTCATTTGTTTAGTATCAACATCAGACTTACTGGTTCACAGTTTGTTGACTCTTCCTTGAAAACCAGTTTAAAAATTCATGTCATGATTATTGCATGCTATAAACAAGATTTCATGCTGCTTCTTCCACTGTCCTGTTGGGTAAGTCATGCATATGTAAGAGAAATAAGCTATTTCTAGAGCTTCCTACTTAATTTGCTGCAAAATCTGGATGGTACAGAAAGAACTGGTTACAAAAGGAAAAGCCTATTTGATGGTTATATGCTGCCCTGGGGAACTAACCTAACCTTCACTCTGTCAGAATTAGAATTCATAAAAAAAAAGGTCTGAAGCAGCTTTAACTTTGGTTTTAGGGTTCTTTTTAATTACTGTTTTCTAAGTGACTGTTGTGAGGCCTTTAGTCTCATTTGCAGAAACAGTGAGCAGTTTTGGCCACTGTGTACAGACAAAAAGCAGCTATCTGCTTACATTTTGAAGCTAGATCTTAGGTGATTCAGTTCTGAAGCCTGAAGTTAGGGTGTACTTTTGTGCTTCTATTCTCCACCTCAAGGCAGGCAGCAAAGATAACTCAGGCCAAAGTAGCAGTGTTGTGATTGTTTTTATTTAACTAAAAGTTATTTATTTAATTGAAAAATTGATACTGTAGTTATGACCACTCTGGAAGAACTTCTAGGACAATTTGCAGATCAAAATGTGGATACAATATTCTTTCTAAGGCTTGGGGAGGCTATATGTCTGTCTCTGAAAAGGAAACAGAAAATGAACTAAACACTCAAGAATTGTTATCCTTTCTGCCTCATTTGGTGCAAGGAGGCATGTTCCAAATTCTGCAAGAGGGACCTTGGAAGAAATTAAAAATACAATGTTGCTTGTAATTATAGAAAACATAGCTTGCATCCTTTCTCCAGTTCAGTAACTGTATAAAGAAGCCACCTTGACTTCTTTTAAATTTTCACAGACACTATTGTGTAACTGGTTGAGAGGCTAATTCTGTATTTTCCAAATGAATGGTACCACTTTATCACAGTGTCACCTTACAGTTGTAACCCACCTCAGCATACAAATATCAAATGTGGTATACAAGTAATGAGTGCAACAGCTTATCTGAATATATAATTTAGTGCTGAAAATACTGAATTATGGAGCATTGGAGAGGGACTGGCTTCTGGAGTACAGAGCATGTATGGTTATACTGTTGTGTTTGACTGACTGTTCCTCCCCTGACTCATTTCTCATTTCATTCCTTTTTCTTCCCTTCCACTTCTTATCTTTTTTAGTTTTAATTGAACTTCTCAGAGGTCAAAGTGTTGGAAGATAATAAGTTCTTATGAGTTTCACAGTATTTATGTCTGGTCTTCATGCCAGTATGTATTAAGGAGCCCACTGGCACATGCAGTGCATAGAAGGTGTATAGCAAGTCTTACCAGCCAGTAGCTGGAGAGCAGGAGAGAGGAGTGGCAAAAGACATTGCCTTGTGAGAAGAGGCAGGAGCACTGTTGAGTGGCTAAACCTGCAGAGGAATAATTTCTGCTGCTTATGAAAGAACTTGTTCAGTTACTTTCACCTTCCCATGAATTATACAAGCCATTCGTCCTAAACAGTAGATGCTGCTTAATCTACTTCATCTGAAAAAGAAGCCAATATTTTCTGCTAATAGTGAGCTTTATAATGGCTAATCATACCTTTTAAAAAGTTATATTTAGCAAAGTGATTTTAAGTTGCCTGCTGGACAGATCTTAATTTATAGGGTTATTTTCTGCACATATTCGTGCCTCCTTACCAGTCCCCCAGATTTCTCTAAGATCTTAAATGATTTCCTCAGTTTTTCAGAAAAACCTTTAAAAATGCCATCTTTTCACATGTGCATTAGGGGCCTGCAGTTGATTTATTAAATTCTGATATTTAAACAGTGTTATCAAATAAGACAAGCCCATATTTAGTGCATAAAGGAGGAACAGAAATATTTTAAGTACCTCTGAGGCCAGAAGTGTTAGGAAAGGAGTCCTGAATTCAAGACCATAGAGTTGTTCTGCTGTTGTGTATTCCCCCCACCCCAGCCCCCAAATTGTAATTTATTTGTTCTGTTGGATAACAGAACAATTATTGTTGGGGAAATAATTATGATATAGGGCAGACAGTGCTTCAGAACATGTAGAGATGGGGCTGAGAATCTTTTTAGGGAAAGCAGATTCTGAATTTGAACTTGGCTTCAGCGCTGTAGAGAGCTTTGAATGTTTAATGGTTCTTTCTTTACTGAATTTGAATTCATAGAATCATAGAATGGTTACTTCTTAATTATTTTTTTACCTGTCAAATAAGTACAGCCACAGAAAACTACTGTAAAGAAGTTGACAGTTTTGAAGTTTATAAATGACTTTATGACAGTATCTTGCACAAAGGAGCCATGCTGTCTGCCGCAGGACTGTATGTCTGTTGTGCAATATCTCTTGTGTTATGCACAGAATTCTTCTAAATGTCCTGTCCTGGCAATATTGCTATTTTTTCCCTGAGAATCTTTCTGCAGTTACTCAGTTTTGGATAGTCAGCTGATCCTGTTTACATGTGCAGCATGGAAGAAACTTTGAACTGTTTTATGGCTGTTCATTATTCAGTCCATCTTGTTTTGCAGACTTCGGCAGTGGTTTTATAAGTGTTCCAGCACCAGTATGAGAAAGGTCAGATTCCAGAGGAGCTCTGAAGCTGCAGGAGCACAGGATATCACTTTTACCAATATCATAAGAAAGAAACAAGTGAAGCTCATGCAACTGCATTTCTCATGACTCAGCCATATTCCTGAAATAAGTACTGAGTGACATAAAACATTGGAGAGCAGTCCAGCAGTACGTAGAGACACATAGCTCTTATTGTCAGGTGGCTTTGTTTCAGTGTCCTTCAGGACTCTATGCTGTGACCTGGCAGGCTAGAAATAGTCTGGTAAAAATGGCATGGTATCCTTGAGTTTCAGAACTGAGAGTTAGGTGTGGGATGGTAAGAATTTACCAATGTCTTGTTTTAAGGAAACCAATGAACTATTTTACTTAGAGAAACCATTTTATAATCGTGGGTAGCAATGTAGGGTCCTTGATAGTCTTTGTATGACTCAGCCATCATGTAAATAGCAGGATAAAGATTTTGTGATTGAAAGATTGTTAAGTAGTAATTGAAAGAATTGTGCTTGTCCATAAAACTGAGTGAATCAATAGGATCAGAATATGGAATGGCATTAGCTTTAAGAACTGAAGAATCTTACAGAGCATGTTAATTTTAACAGGATGACAGAGACTGTTAGTTCAGTAGTCTGTTTTGACTGTGAATCAGATTATAATCCATAAATTATATGACCACTAGGGCAGGGAGCTGTACAGGCATGGTTAGGTATAAGGTTCCACAAGAAGACTATTGGTTTGTGGCCAGAAAGTTTGGGAACAACTTGTTCTAGCATGTGACTGAAAGAAAATACTGGAAGTATCATATTGGTGTATCTACCTGTTTTTGTCAGTGGTACTGTGTTAAAATGTGTGCTTGATGTTAGTTGGTTTCATAAAAATTGTTTCTTGCAAACACTGGCAAATAGAGATCTGTTCTCATGGTTTCTGGATTGGATGTGTCTTGGATAACGAAGAATTAGAAATTGCTACCATCTGACAGCTGCTTGATTTAAATAAATGTTGTTTTTCATGTTTAATTTGATTTGGTTTGTCCACAGTATCAGAGCTGCCACAATAAGCAGTTATCTTTACAGTCTTAATGGCAGGGGCAGAATCAGTGAATTCTTCTAACTGCAAGTTCAAATATCAGCAGGATCATTGTGTGGCAGATGACAATGATTGTTCAGGTGTGTGACGTTTTGAGGGCTTGCATGTTGAGGTTAGCACTAAACTAATATGGTTGCACAATTTTTAGGTTGGAAGTGGCTTACAGAAGGGTAGAGCAGACTGCATAGCAAAACTGTTAATTTGCCTAAATTTTGCCTGTTTGCCTGCTCACCTGCTCTGCTTTCTAGTAGTTTACTGTCTTGCCCTGATGTGTGCATGTCACTGTCTGTGATAGTCCCTAATTGTGTCTTCTCATTTTAGCTACTTATTTGATACTAGTCAGTGATACGACTTAAGACGGTATCTTATCAGGTCACTGTTTGAAACAAAACTATGTTGTTTGAAGCCTAGTAGACATCTCTTCCACTTGCTTCTTTTCCTCTTTCTGCATCTGTCAGTGAGACTTCTGCGCTGTAGGAATTTTATCTACAACTATCTTAGATGGTGGCTATAGGAGTCTCTTTTCCTCTTCTAGACAGAAACTGTCTGATATTGCTTTACCTATATGTATTCCTTATAAATATTTTCTTTAAATTTCAAAGTATCTCGTATGAAAAAATGAAGTCTAAATTGTGTTGTCTTCCAAAGATGAGTATATTTATTTGGATCTCCTCCATTGGCTTTATGTTTATGTATAGGGGCTGGTGAAAACACCATTAACTACAAGGTCTGAGTTCTTATCTTCCAGAAAGTGAATTTTGTCAACTTGGATTCATTTGGTGCTAGAATTCTGCCTTGGCTTTATGCAAGCAGAAAACACTCATTCTGCAGATTGCTAGAAATCCTTGCATACCTGTAATTATCCAAATTACTGTGGAGGAAAATCTTATTACATCAAGCACAAGTATCTTATGAGTTATCTTCATTTTTGTTGCAGAAGGCTGTTCGTTTACTTTAACCATTTGCTCAGATACTGTCTCATTAGGTGGAAAGCTATTTTAGGTACTCCTTTTTCAGTCTTCTCCGCAAGCTCACATATTCCTCCCAAATTAACTGCATTTCTTCTATACTTCCTTAAGAAGAAGCATTTGTATTTCCTAAAGAGAGCGTATTTACCAAGATAATAGGCTTATCAGTCCATGAGAGTACTTGTATGTCAATTTTTGCTCCATTCCATGTGAACTAAGAGTTTTATGGTCTGATCCCAAAAGGGCAGATTCAGTGGTTATTCAGCACTAAATCCTTTTGGAAATGTTTATGTTATGGTTTAAAAAAAAGGTTTTTTTCTGTTCCTTTGCAGTCACTCTTAGAAGCACATGATATTGTGGCTTCAAAATGTTATGATTCCCCTCCTTCTAGCCCAGAAGTCAATAATTCTTCAGTGAACAACCAGATTGTTCCAGTAGATGCTATTCGTATCCTTGGAATTCACAAAAGAGCTGGAGAACCACTGGTAAGTCACGGAAAAGATGTGTGTCTTGAAAGTCTGAGTGAAAATGTTTACATGTGCCTGATTTCTTGCATTGTGTTTTAATTGTTTCCATTATTATGTTGTGTAATTTAATGGGTGATAAGATCAGTATTAAGAGGTTGATACAAGACTATATTTGTTCTTTTTAAGAAATTATGGGATGGTAAAAAAGCAGTCACAAGGCTCGATGACTTGCTAGCATGACTGAGTAACACAATGTCCCTTTTGGTCCTGGTATAAAATGACAGGATTGCACGTAATAAAGAAAATTTCAGTCACATGCAAAGCTTGTCTGAAAGCCCTTCTGTGTCACCTGATGCTTATCTGCGTATTAGGAACTCTTACACTGTAGTAACTATTACTGTCTGGTTGTATTGGGGTAGATGGAAAATCACATGGTTTTGCTTGAGGTAATGGTATAATGAAGTTCAGATGATGGTAAACTAGCTGTCACATACCTCTTCCAGGGTGTTACGTTTAGAGTTGAGAACAATGATCTGGTAATAGCACGAATTCTACATGGTGGAATGATAGATCGACAAGGTCTTCTGCATGTAGGTGACATTATTAAAGAGGTGAACGGCCATGAGGTTGGAAACAATCCAAAGGAATTGCAGGAACTGCTGAAAAATATTAGTGGCAGTGTCACTCTGAAGATTCTCCCGAGCTACAGAGACACTGTTATTCCTCAACAGGTCAGTAGCACATTTTGAAAGTTCCTGTCAAAAGATTATTTTAAGATCTTTTGATTATTTTATGTATTTAATGCTGGCAAGAAGTCTAAACTGTATATACCTGTATTCACCTTTAATTACATTTTGGAAGTAGGTTTACTCTGTAGACTAATACCACACCTCATATCCCTGCATAAGAAAATTTAATTAGGATCTAAGATTGATATGCATTTGTATACTACATATAAATCATGTTTCTTTGACATCCAGTGGCCTCTGCTGATCTAGCCACAGTCACACTAAATTGTAGTGAACTGCATGTGTTTATAACATGATCAGTGTCCAAGTAATCTGTTTCATAGTATTCAGGAACATACTGAATTCAACAGCTGAGCTTGAACTCCCCAACTTAAGTAGGAACTTGGATGGTGGCAATTCCTTATCCTTCTGTTGTTGCTGTAGGCTGTTGATTTCTCCACTGCAGAGGTAACTTCTTCCTCTAAAACAAGGTCTCTAAGCCTCTGAAACATCTTATAAGACACTCCTTCAAGTAGTGGGTCTAATGCTTGTGACTGTAACAGACTATGCCAGTACTGAATAGATGCTGAGGGAATGTGCTGTATTTGAGGCAGGCGCGCTGCTCTGTTTGTTCCCCAGCCTCGTAGGAAAAAGTCAAAAGATATTTCCAGTCTATTGATGTAACTTGATTATTTCTTCATTGCATCAAATTTGTGTCTTAAGCAATCACATACTTGCTTGATTTGAAACACTGATTTAATGGCCAGATTAATTCTTAAGATTCCACAAGCCTTGAATACAGTGCTCACATTCTGAGAGTTTTTTTATATTTTTAAGTACTTTAAAGTCAGAATACTAATTGAGTTGTATATACTGAGATGCAGAAATGAGTGTTTTGTAATATACTGTCCAAATAGAACAGTTGGGGGGTTTATTTTTATCATGAAGCTGTTTCATCCAAGGCTTGCACTGCTGATTATTCTACTCTCTCAGCTGGTATATGCCATTTTTTTCCACAGATTGTATTTTACTTGCCAAATGCAACTTTGATCATGTCTAACTGTAGGTAAAGACATTATTTCAGTTTAACAAATAAGTCAGAATGCGTTTTACAATGTTTAAGCTTTGTAAATTTTTACCCATTTCAGGTTTTTGTGAAGTGTCATTTTGATTATAATCCATATAATGACAACCTCATCCCATGCAAAGAAGCAGGTTTGAAATTTTCTAAAGGAGAAATTCTTCAGATTGTAAACCGGGAAGATCCAAATTGGTGGCAGGTTGGTAAAAAGATTAAAAAATAAAATAAGAAACCCCTAAAAGCTTCACTAGTTGCTGTAATAGTAAACTCTTTAAATGATGATTTGCTTCCCTTTAAAACTACCAGATATAAGAAAAATATTTACCTTGCAATCTCAAGCTAATATCAAGATACTAACAGTTGAAATACTGCAGAAAATTGAATGGTATAAATTGTAACACTCATTTTGCTATTACTGCTATTTATTTGTCTTTGTTCTTGTATCATAAGCCTAGACATTCCACAGTTGGTTTTAAGTGGATAATTTCTAGCTGAAAGTCTTAGGTTGACTATGTTAATTGTGGTAAGCCTTCCCTGACAGCAACTATGGAAGAAGTGAATCCCTTCCTGAGTGTTCAGAGTTCAGGAGAGAGAGGGAAATTAACCCTGTGGATTTGAAGAGGGGTGAGAATAGCTGTTTGGAGAAGCTGTATCTTTTATTTCTACAGTGGTGGTCAATATGTGTGAGCTGTAACATACACATTCATAATCAAAATGTTTGGCACTATCTCAAATACTAACAGTTCATCCTGCTTTAAGGTTGTATTTCCTCATTCAGTCCTTCAGTAGAAATGTAATCCAGTTTTTATGCTGTTTTTATTTTTTCCAAGACACTATACACACAATTAAACATCATCAGTGCCATTGAAAGTGGGGTGAGTGAACCTTTAAGACTCTCTTCTCAACTGAGATACTCAAAATTGCAAGTGGCAGTGGCAATCTAGGCAAAAAGTTCAGCATTATTCATTTCCTTTTCTACCTCTTAATTGCTTACCCCTTGCTAGATAACAAGCAACAGCGAGCCAAACTTTACTTGAGAACAGTAGATGTATGACTTCTTTAAGAGCTACAAAAATATCTGAATATACATCAACAACTGTTGCTGAATTCTGTTGCTTGTCAGTGATGGTAACAACAGAAAGACTTAAGAAGTGTGAGGGAAGGCAAAAAATTTCTTACTGCCAAGTTCATTAGCTTCAATTAACTCTGTAGTAGTTTGACATTTAGCTTACATGCTGTGTTCTGTATTGCTTTTCAAATCCTCCAGTTGTAACTTGTGGGAGTCCACGAGAAATAAATACTTTATCGGTAGCAAACATGAAATGTGTTAAACCAGTATAGTCCTGCTATGCAGATTGTGCCATTGGAGAGAAAAAAATCAGTTTTTCCTTGCGTTTTCTAGAAGTGCCAGACTGTTACTGAAAACGCGCTAACTGTAAAATATCAGGCAGTCATAGGTAAAAGCAAACAGTTCCTGTTAGCAAGAGGGAAGGCTGACCAGTTATGGAGAAGAAGAGTGTACATTTCATAATTGTGTGTTTGTATGTGTTAAGCTTGCTAAGAATTGAGCTAGCCATGAAATTACTTTGTACAGAATTTTAGCCAAACATTCATTACTAGGAATATTTCAGTTACTAAAATTTCAAATCTCTAGTTAGTGCAAAAAGCTTAAGGCATGATTAGGCATGTATTAATGGCATTGACTGTTTGTGAAATGAGAGTTAATAAGCTGCAGTGCTCCTGTTTGGAGCAGCTCAAGAGTACAAAATAAGTCTACAGTGTACTAGAAAGCTTTGGCGTTTGTCGTTTGAGAGTTCAATGTCTGGATGCCAAAGGTTTATGTCTATAGGGACCAGTAATGAAATATATCTATTTTATTTGTTTACTGAATTTTAATACTCAGTGGGAAGACACTGTTACTGTAAGACAGAATTTTAATGGTTTAGTGTGTGGCGTCCCTGCCTATGGCAGCGGGGTTGGAACTTCATGATCTTAAGGTCCTTTCCAGCTCTAACTATTCTATGGGTCTATGAGTTTAACTTTCCAAGTCTCAGTAGTAAATGTATCGATATCATCTTTGGGAAACATTGGCAGTGTGAAAGTCAGACATGACTATGTCAATGAGAAAAATGCTTCTCCCAGCTTACCTGTGATTTTTCTGTTTTCCCCCAGGCTAGTCATGTCAAAGAAGGAGGAAGTGCAGGGCTTATTCCCAGCCAGTTCCTGGAAGAGAAGAGAAAGGCCTTTGTGAGGAGGGACTGGGATAATTCAGGTAAGATTTAATGAATTTCAGGGGTAGATTTTGCTCCATCTGTTATGCTTTTCCTGCCTTCATAGAGACTAGAAAACTGCTGTGTGAGAATACACAGAATGTTGCAAAATGATAATTATTGTATTTTGGCTTTGACTGAAGGACAAAGGCTAAAGTCTGTGCTTAGTCTTCAAAGATACATGAATCAATTTTGCCACCTGCTGATGAAAAGCTAAGTTAGGTGGGAAAGGCAATTTTTATTATTATTATTATTTTAAAAGCTCTTTATTCTGTTTTGGTAGCACAAACTGAAAATTAATAAATGGAACATGTTTGATGGATTATTCTGCTGCTTTTTACCAAGCTTTTTAAGAAAATTAATTTGTTCTGTCTTCAGTTCTTACTGTACCGTTTGATGTGAACAAAAATATATGTGATCTTCTGCCTTAGAATGTATAAAAATCTAAAATAGTCCTTGTACATTTAATTAATCTAATCTTGCATATGTTTATGTAAATAAGCTTTGGAAAAAGACATTCAGCTAAAATTATGAGTTTGTCTCATTTTTTTATTTCTAGGGCCTTTCTGTGGAACAATAAGCAGCAAAAAAAAGAAAAAGATGATGTATCTCACTACTAGAAATGCAGGTATCTCTTAATATTACATATACGTCAGAGTACTTTAGCCTTCTGTACTTGCAGAGTGTAGAGGATCCAACGCTGAAAGAATTGCAGGGAAGTATCTGATTATAAATTTGTTTGATAGATAGTTTTTATGGTTTAAAAGCACTAATGACCAGTGAGGATATGATGGTGCTGAGTACACTTTTTGGTAGGTGAGGGTCAGAGAAGAAATGTTTGTTACAAAGAGAAAAAAGCAGGAAAGCTTTGCTTGCCAGTAGGTTGAGGGATGTGATCCTGATGAGGCCACACCTTGTGTACTGGGCTCCTCCTCTGTGCAAGAGAAATACGGGCATACAAAGATCACGAACGGACTGGAGAATCTTTCCTATGAGAGGCCAGAAGAGCTGGGCCTGTTCAGCCTGGAGAAGGCTCAGGGGGATCTCATCAATGGGTAAAATACCTGAAGTGAGGGTGCAAAGAGGACATAGCTAGGCTCTTTTCAGAGAAGTCCAGTGACAGGACCAGAGGCATCAAGCAGCAACACAGGATATTCCCTCTGAACATCAAGAAAGACTTTTTCCATTGGAATGGTGACTGAGTTTGCCTAGAGTGGTTGTTGCATCTCCCTCCTTGAAGATAATTTACAGCTCCTGGATGTGGTCCTGAACATCATTTCCAAGTAGCCCTGCTTGAGCAGAGGGCTGGACCAGATGCCATCCAGAGATACTCCCCAACCTTAAGAATTTTGTGATGCTGTGAAATCTCACTAACTGTTAATCAGTTTTCCCATTGTGATCAAGCTCAGATTTTCTCACTGGAAGTAAAGGTAATAATCTGACTTATGCTGTCCATGAAGGGGTAACTATTTTATTCCCATGCCAATGCAAAGTAAGAAAGCTTGTGTCAGAATTAATGCCCGTGGAGTACTATTTATATTCACATACGGTCTGTCTATATATAGCATGACTGCTTAATTTTTTTTTCTTACAGTACTGTCTGGGTGTTAACTGGTTTTGTACATTTCTCAATGTAGAATTTGATCGTCATGAAATCCAGATCTATGAGGAAGTAGCCAAAATGCCTCCTTTTCAGAGGAAAACGTTGGTCTTAATTGGGGCCCAAGGAGTGGGGCGAAGAAGTTTGAAGAACAGGTTTATAGTACTGAATCCTACTAGGTTTGGAACCACAGTGCCATGTAAGTTGCCAGCACTCCTGTCATAGTATCGTACTATGAGTCTCTGATACCTGGAAAATACCTGATGTTTATCCCAGTGATTCAGGGTAGGAGAAATTTTGTCAGAATATAGAAGTTATGTAGCATGGGAAAACAAAAGGTTCTTCATCTTCTCAGGCAACAGAACTAACATATGATGACAGTCAAGGTATTTGCAACTACCAGTGAAATGTTACTTATGGTGCAGTAAAACAACTTTGTATGTGCAGTGCCGTGTTTCAGTCTGCTAGGTTTCTTCAGTGCTGGTCACCAGCAGTTACTGAGAGGATTCTAGAAGTTCCTAACACTCTTCTGTAATGAACACCCAGTGGTGTTTCTCACGTGTGCCATGGAGTTTTCCACCTGTAGAAGCATGCTTGGCATTATAAAGTGTTTCTTTAGAATCAGAAATGTAGGGAAAACCAACACACTTCCAGTAAAACTGAAGCGTGTGTCATCTCCAAGATTTGTATGATACTATTATGTCTTAATGCATCTAGCCTCAAGGCCATGATCTTTCTTTTTTTCTCTCCCTATCAACTTCAGAAAAACCCCTCCTCTCTTACTGAAGCATTGTTTCCTTGCCTTCTTTCCAGAAGGTTACTCTGCTGGTTCACAAGATCTTTCTTTAATGCCCCCTCCTGTTTGCTGTCCAGAGAGGTCCACCCAAGCCTCATTATTATTCTCCTCCTTTCAGCTACTTTTCAGCATTTTACTTCAGTTCTTTTCCCTTCAGTTCTCAGTAGGCAACAAGTAGATCTGATAATAGCGGGAGGAGGGAGAGGTCTGAAAGATACATTGTGCAACATGAGAGAACCAGTCTGTCATTTACTGGATCTCTAATGCCAAAACTGGCACCTAGAATTGCTATGTGTAACTGACAAGGTTGACTTCCAAGTGTTAATTTTGTAAAAGAAATCCTCCTCTGAGAATCTCATTTTTTCATACTGGCAAAATAGGAAGAAACTTTTTATTACTTATAAAAATTCCTTATTCCCTTTTTAAAACGCCCTCAGAATTATTGTTTTCTCCAAAATACTATATAGATATTTAAATATATGTAAGTAATGCAACACAGTGTTAAAATGCTTTTACTTGGAGCTCTTAAGCAGCCTTCAAAGGCATGAAAAAAAATTCCAACTTGGCAATCTGACAGTCTAATCATACACATGCAGTACACAGTTTATTGTATATGGAGTCTTCACTGTATATATCCTTTCTCTATCTTCCTCCTCCCCACATATATATATTTTATATCTAAACATATATATACTGTTTTATGCTATAAACTGTTAAAGCTCATTCTTCAAAATTTGTCTCAAACTGCTATGTTCTTTTAATTGTATTAACCATTCCAGTATTAATCTTTGTGTAGAATCTTGGCTAAAGCCTAGATGTTCTAGTAATACGTTTATTGCTTTATTGCTAGCCCTTCAGAAGATCATTTTACCCAAGTTTTCAATAATAATGAAGTTGATAGGAATTATTGGAAGGGGGCAAATGCTTTCCACTTGTATCACCAAGTTGCACCAAGTGATGATTGTCACCCAGTGATGATAAAAATATTAGAAAGGGAACCACTCACTGGAGCACTTAATATATTTTAGAGTTCAAATCTGATTAAATGCAAAGAATAGATAAATAATATGGTGTTAGGATAGTGAAGTTGGTAATAATTTGATACTTCTATTTTATTTACTTTATTTTCATTTTCTTGCTTAAATAATGCCTGCACTGCACAGTATGGCCAATATCCAAGAGAGCTGCTAATGTTTTACTTAAAAATTGGCTTTAATCTCTGCAGTGAATTCACCTTCCTTCAAAGGGTAAGTTGTCCCGGAAAGCAACATTAGCTGGCCTCCATTCATTTTCTGCTGCAGTGGCTGGGTTTCTTCTGATATTTAACCTAACTTTCTTTGTAGCTAGGCCAGGTAATTCTACACTGAGTAACAGGGCAAATACAGCGAGCAAAGTATGGGCTAAGGCTTGGGGGGCAGGACAGTGCAGATTTTGATGTGTGCTCAGTTATTTTCAGAAGTATATTTGGCATTTGAGAGTTAAGCGTTCATTTGATTCCAAGTCACTTTAATATTAAGTGAATGATTGAAAAGATGGCATTAATGAGTATTCTATATGGTGTGAAGGAGTAATACAAAGGAAGAAATAGACCAATGGTAAGCAACATATAGGAAAGAATAGAAATAAAGTGAACAGGAGGGGCTGCGCTCAGTTTTTAAACTTACATTAGAATAATTAATTATATATGGAACAATTATAATTGCATGTTAATGTGTATTTTACTTTCCCTAACAGACAGTCCAGCCTCAAATTTGTATTCGAAACACAAAAAGAAAATGTTCAATTTGTATTTTAAATTTGTTGTTTAGTTACCTCAAGAAAGCCCAGGGATGATGAAAAAGATGGGCAAGCGTACAGATTTGTGTCACGAGCTGAAATGGAGATGGATATTAAAGCTGGCAGATATTTAGAGCATGGAGAATATGAAGGAAATCTTTATGGCACCAAAATTGATTCCATTCTTGAAGTTGTTCAGACAGGAAGGACCTGCATCTTGGACGTGAATCCACAGGTATATCATTCATATTTTACATTACAAGTGTAGGAGTGTAGCGTCAAAGTGGTGTGCCTTTAAATCTGAAGTCTTCTTACCTGGTTTGAAGATTACAGTATCAACTGGATTCTTGCGTTTGTGGCACTTAGTTGGAGTAAGTTAGAAAGATGGAAAAAAGCCAACACGGATTCTGTGTAGAAGGGGAGGCTTAAAGAGTCATAAATAATCTTTTTAGCCAAGGAAAGAATGATGTTGAGCATTTCAAAAAGCAGTGTGGGAGTTTCTGAAATAGAAATAGGAATCTTCACTTACGTGTTTCGGCCTATTGTACCGGACTAGTTCCTGCAGTGCCCCTTAAGTAACGGTGACGTGTGGTGAGTCATTCTCAGACTTTGTTTTTTTTTTAATTCCTCTTTGCTTCTAGGCCCTGAAAATACTGAGGACTTCTGAATTCATGCCCTATGTGGTGTTTATTGCTGCTCCGGAGTTGGAGACTCTGCGTGCTATGCACAAGGCTGTGGTAGATGCTGGAATTACAACCAAACTTCTCACTGTAAGCAGATTACTTCACATTTAGTTTGCTCTGAACAGGATGTTCGGATATTATTATTTTGGGGTTTTACCTTTCACTTTAGATGGAATTTGTTCTGCAGTGAATGTCTTTAAGAAAAATAAGGCAAGGCTTTTGCTGATTACTTAGTAGAAGTTAATCAAGTACTATATGTAAGGCAGATTGCTTCTTTCTTAAAAATAGACCTCTTACAGAAAAGCGTTGATTACAAAAATTACTCATAATGCGTTCTTTGTGAAGTGTCACCTTTGATTATTTGCAGCAAATGGGAGATATTTGATGGTGGGAATTGTTCTTTTATGTAAATGTCTTTCCTTTACTTTCTGCATCTTTTTCCCAAAAAAGTTTTCTTTGGGTTTGTCTTGTAATATAGATGTGCTTTAAAAATGGAATCTGTAATCCTTAGGAAAGGTACTGCAGCCTACATAAGGAAAACAAACACACACAAACAAAAACCAAACCAACAAACAACAGAATGCAGTTAGGCCTTGTTTCCACTGCTGCAGCAGCACATGTTGCACTGAGAATGCCTGGGAGCTGCTGGAACTGGAAGTGTTGAACAGCTTCTCTTCCCTTTAAGTTCCTTGGATTTGTTACGTAAAGTGAAGTGGCACATTTTATTCCTTAGATCTTTCCTTTTCTGAGACACCGTGTGTCGCAGAGCGAAATGAGACATGCCTTCCTCAGTGCCGCAAATTATAAATATTCTGTATGGACATGAACTTTACCAGCTGAAGGACCAAAGCAGAAAAGCCAGATTGAGCAGTTGAGTAGTACAGCTTCCCCATCTGAGAAAAGCCATGGTTAGCTGGCAACTCACAACAGTACTGCTGCAGCTTAGTAACAATATCTTGTATAATGCTGACGAGGCATTCAGAGCAATAAAAACAGGCTGGTGGTTTAATTTCCACTAAATGAATATGGGATTTTTAGTCTTTTTTTCTTAATTTCTTCTTTCCTTCTTTTCAAAACTGTGAGATACCATTCTCTTAACCACATGAGAGATTGTCACTCCTAGTTGTGGATTCTGGCTATTACAGATTCTAATATTTATGTGTATGCTCTGCCTTTCCTCCTCCCTGCTCCATATGAACCCTGAATTTTGCAATGCATCTACAAGAATGATGATAGAGGGCTGGAGCACCTCTGCTATGGAGACAGGCTGAGAGAGTTGACATAGTTCAGTCTGAAGAAGAGAAGGCTCCAGGGAGACCTTAGAGCAGCTTATAGTACCTAAAAGGGGCCTACAAGAGATCTGGAGAGGGGCTTCTTAAAGGGGCATGTAGCGACAGGACAAGGGAGAATGGTTTTAAACTGACAGAGGGGAGATTTAGATTAGACATTAGAAAGAAGCTCTTTACTGTGAGGGTGGTGAGGTGCTGGCACAGGGTGCCCAGAGAAGCTGTGGCTGCCCCATCCCTGGCAGTGTTCAAGGCCAGGTTGGATGGGGCTTGGAGCAACCTGATCTAGTGGAAGGTGTCCCTGCCTGTGGCAGGGGGTTGGAACTGGATGAGCTTTGGGGTCCCTTCCAACCCAAACAATTCTGTGATTCTGTGTTAAGAAGGCAAGGTTAAAACTGTCCAGACAAGTATAAAAATAATTCCCTACATTTCCTAATATTTGATTCCCTAAGGCATGTACTTGCCTCTCTTTTACTTGTCCTTATGAATAATAGAGTATAGTTACATTTTAAATGCACATTATGTATCTTTATGCATTCTAGATTGCATCTGTAGTCATGTATATAAAGAGTAGGATTTCTCATTTCATCTTCATTTCCTTCTTGAACAAGTGAAAAACAAATGTCATTTGTATTATGTTACTATGTTATGTTATTATATTAAGTATTATGTTCTGCTTGCTAGTGGGTCTGTCTACATTATTTCTAGCATCCTAAACCATTCCACTGCAAAAATTGTGGCTGTTGCGGTGATACATTTGCTCATCTCCTTCATTTACTGGGAAGGAGAGGCTATTCAGAAGCTTACTTTTTCATTTTGCCTTTTCTGTTTACAACTGTATCAGGACATGAACATTTTAAAAGAATTACTGTCAAGGGGACAAATCTCAGAACAGCTTAGGAAAAAATGGCTTGTGTGCAGAAGTGGAGAGGGATTTTCTATGAATGTAGGACTGATGGAACATAAAAAAATGCTTAGTGACAGCACTTCATGAAGGCTTTGTAATGTAGGGATATAAATTCCCTGCGTATTTTGTAGCTCATGACAGAGCTTAAACAATGCAGAAGCAGGTCACAAATCAGGATCTGACGTCAGGTGAGCAAGGCTGAAATGTAGCCTCTAAAAGCAGTAAGTATTCTAGAACTTTTTTTCTACTATAAATTTATCTTTAATTGTCTTTCACTTCCCACTGATTTAAATTCTTGACCTTTTTTATGCTTTCTGTGGAAATAAAATGCACAAATATATTTACATAAGTGATTGACTCAGTCATTCCTAAAGCATCGTTTTCATTCTGATTGGAATGTCAGTTGCAGATACAAACTGATGTACATCAGTTCATGTGTGTCTGTTGACGTTCTTAAGAATTGCCAGATTTGCAAACATTTGGTTGTCATATTTAACATTATTGGCACAGCTCATAACTTTTTCAACCCTTTTAATACATCTTAGCTGAAGTTCTGTGTGGATTTACTGTAAATGAAAACTTGTTATTTTTGAATATATTCTTTAAGTAGTCAGTTGTTGGTAATGAAGGGATACTTCTTGCATGTTTGTAAGGACTCATAAAGGCTTATGTTCTCAGTAATCTTTAAAATCTACTTGATGATCCTCGAGGTCTTTTCCAACCTGACTGAATTCTCTGATCTCTTCACCAGGACACTGATTTGAAGAAAACAGTGGATGAAAGTGCACGAATCCAGAGAGCATACAACCACTATTTTGATCTGACCATTGTGAATGACAACCTAGACAAAGCCTTCGAGAAGCTGCAGACTGCCATTGAGAGGCTGAGGCTGGAACCACAGTGGGTCCCAATTAGTTGGGTATATTGAGGTTTCCCAGGAGGAGCTGAAGTAACAAATAAATTCAACTGCAGCAAGATGCTGATGTGATGTTGTGTAGATACTGGCGATGACTATGGCACCTGTGCATTTTTACTCTGTGTATATTCCAAAGTACACTGTTCTGAATTTTTATAGAAACGCTGAAGGGAAAGTGTACTTAAATATGTAATTTATTTTAATTTTTCTAACTTTTTACAGATAACCTTTCTATTCATATCACATGAAGGAAATGCGTTTAAGCATTTTTCTATGTTTTGATTTAGTACCTTTGCCTTTTTCATCTGAGAAACTTTCAGTCTTTCACTTCAACACTTACATCTTGGTCTTACATTTTCACTGTGATTAAAAAAGATACTTGAAATAATATTTTGTAAACCTTGTTAATGTCAGTGTTCAACCAGTCTTTAGCTCTTATTAGGAAAGAACTCTAATGTCTTTCTTTGGGTTTTTTTTCTTATAAAATAATAACTTCCTGGGAGCAGGATTTTAAGTATTCAAGGCAGCAACAAACACACAGCTCCATTGCTCCAGCTTCTTTCCGCTTAATGTTGGTGCATTCTTGATGTTTCACAAATTCTGTCTCTTGATTTCAACAGCTGTTGTGTAGGTTCCCTTACACGTGTCTCTTCAAATAACGTAAAGCAATACCTTGCATGCTGCTTATGAGGCTGTTTTGGAGAGCCAACCTGTTAGCTTGTTATGGCTGAAGGACTGATGTTAGAAAGCTGGTACACAGGGTAACTCCGTGCAATTGGAATAATGGGGAAGTAGCCTGGGAGAGAACCTGGTAATGTGGAGCCTTGTAGACTGAAGATTAACATTTAGGGGTACTTATTCACATTTTGAAAACACACTGCTTAAAAAAAAAGGAAAAAAGGGGGCATTTTCTTTTCTTAGGACATTGTTTGATACTTGTATGGTGATCTTTGGCTTAATTTTCTGTGATATCTAGCTGCGTTCTATATTTTGGAATATTTGTATGTGATCAACTGCTGTATTTTTAGGAGCGTGATGTAGTAGAGTTTCTGTGCTTTTTGTTGCATTGGTTTTAATTGCATTTTTAATGAGCTAGTTTGTGAATTGGAAGCTTACTGCTAAAAAGCAATGATGTTGTTTGTATCTTTTTGTTTTACAGCATACTTCCTTTTGTTAATGACAGTTCTTCCCTTAGTAGGCTCATTGATAAAATTCACATTAGGTTCAAGTTCCTTGATTAAAACGTATGCTGATGTAAATTTCTGCTTAATAAGAACAAAATGAAAATGTAGCTCGTTGCTAAGACTAGCTCTTTTTGTGACCATATTTTGTATTGTACTGTCAGCTGTTGTATATAGTAACATTCACCGTCACTTACCAGGATTAGGTGTGTGAACTGAAGTCATCTATCTGTTTTAATTTCTCTTCCATCTGGTGACAGGCACCTGGCTTCTGACTTCTTTCTCAACACCAAAGTGTGACATGAAATGCTATTGCAAGCCAACTTCATCAGAACTATTTCTGAAGGAGAAGAGGCTTAGACATTGTAAACCAGTATTGCTTCCTGGGGCTTTTAAAGACTTGTGTGAACAAGGAAAAGAAAAATGGAGTTGATGCAGTATTGGAGAAGTGTAAATCTCAAACCCTTCCAAACAAACACCCATATAACAGGTGATTTCTGCAAAGCCTATGAAGTTGGTCGCTGTGGGGTAAAAGGGGCAAGGAGACCTTGAGATCCTAGTGTGTGTGGAAAACGTTAGTTGAAGCTGTTTATAGCACAGGTAATCCTTGTGGCTCCTGGTACTGAGATCTTGGTCTTTCAGAGGGAATCTGAAGTTCTCTGAGGAAAATTTGGACCACTACTTTCATTGTTACATTTTTCAGGATGTGTTTTCCTCTGGTTTTGTTTAAGTTTGGCAAAGCTTTTAGATGTGGCACCAGCATGAGACTTTTCCTTTCCCAGAAGACATGTTTTGTGATCCTGTCACTCACAGGCTGCTTTGAGAAATGGGTTGAGTGTTGTATGTAGCAGCAACGATAGCAAAGCCATTGCGTGACTTATGATTTGCTCTTGGCGCTATATGCTGAATGTGACTAAACTGTGTTTATTTACTGTGGAATAGGAGAGCTACGTATGCTGTAAATAGGATGTGCTGTCTGGACAGATATGATGCCTTTTACATTATGACTTAAAAAATACTCTATATTGTGATGCCAAAAGTGGGCTGAGCTCACTCTTCCCTAATGAACAGAGTGAGAAGATTCTTCTGTTTCCACACAATAGTACTTTGTATTGCAACTATCACTTACTTTCATCCTTTTTTCCATAAATTTACTTAACCAGATGAAGCACATGAAACATGGGCACCAAGGTTTAGTTAGGAAAACCCCTCTGCTCCTTGTTTCCATCCCAGGGAGAGCATTGCAACAAGAGCCTCTCTAGTCAGCCATCTCCAACCAGCCATGTATTTGTTAAAAGCCAAAGTGTTAGCTTTTGCTGCAGGTTCCCAGTGTTTCAAAATCCAGCAGTCAGCAGAGTGGAGCCTCGTGGCTGACTATTTGGTGGTGGTAGTGTAGATGCTATTGGGAAGTGCAATTCTGAAGCAATAGAAGAAGATGGCTTGCTTAGGTTACAGGCAAAGATTGTATCCAAGTGTCTGCAGGTTTTAACTGGATGCCCATGTGCAGGTTGTAAGGGGAAAATCCCCACCTAAACATCACATTCCTTACATGTATCCATTAAATCTTGAAAGGTGGGAGTTCACACTGGCAGGTTTATAATGTTGAGGGGGGAAAGGGGTTGGTTGGTGGTGGATTGTGGTTTGGTTTAGTTTTCAGCAAAATCAGATTTTCATCAGGTATTCTGCTTCCTTTGTCACTACCTGGTGGGATGACTGGAATGAGAATTAGTTAAAAATAGAACATTCTTGCAGGTTCTTAGAATGCTGGTGCCATTTCAGGTATCTACACAACAGTCAGGGTATGCCAGAGCAGGTGTCAGAGATCTGTGCATTGTGCAATTAGGGGAGAAAGACACTGAAAGGCAGGTTTTGAGCAAAGGACAATTATTTCATGTAAGAGCTGTTTGAAGTGTTTTGGAGGAGTTAAAATAATTTCATGTACATCATTCCACACTAAACATTCATTTTCCAGAGGCTAAACAGGAGACCTTTTTAGGTTGACTGTTAATGAAAACAATGTGTGTCTGAGCAAGGTGAAGATGCTGCTAAATGTTTTAAGATACGTGGTATGTATCACAAGATAAATATTTAAGTAGTTTAGAGAAGTAAATTATCAAATAGTTATCTGTGTATATGTATGTATGTGGATGGTAAAACAAAAAATGCTCATGTCTGTTACCACATTACAAAGCTACCATGACTTAACCCAGAAATGTTACCTGCATGTGAGGCTTTAGAACTGGTACACTTCTCTACCTGGTTTATTGTGTTTACTAATGTATATTTTTCTAAATATACAGATATTTCAATCTAAAAATTCTATATTTATCTGTAATTTCTGTCTGTTTTGGACAGTGCATGAGGTGCTGTAAAATTCTGTACATATAGACTGAGAAGAAACGCTGTAGTTGCCCTGTAAACAGAGTTTTACATAAAAGTACAGTCGGTATGTGAGACCCCCAAGTTATTTCCTTAAATGCACCAAAAATTCCCTCAAGTGTGCACCAATCCCAGCTTTGATGTAAATACTTTGGTGCATGCGTACCCAAGTGATTTCCTCATTGTCTCTAAAGGTTACACTTACAGGTCTGCTTTAGGTTCTATGTCATGTGGCAAGATGCAGTCAAAGTTTAGGGGGATAGCTGTAATGGCATGTGGCATCTTGCACAGATTTCTAAGGGTCTGTCTTTGGAGAAGTTCTGCAAACAGCAAATGAAGGTAAAATCGGAGCAGAACTACAGACCCCAACAGAGGCAAGGGAAATGGGATTTGTAACCTGGACAGTATCCTTAATTTGTGCCATGTTCTCCCATCGGGGCAGCTCTTTGTACTTGGACGTACAAAAGCTTTTTGAGGCAGGATGGCAGATCAGCTCATCACTTCTGAACATGTATTTATATTAAAACTGTCACATCTTGGATAGGCTCAAAATGTGACACTTTTTTCCTGACCTTCTGTTACAACTGTAATTCATTGCATCTTTTGAAATCTTACCTAAATACTTGCTGTACAGATTGCCTCAGTATTCAGGAAGTCATCTGGGTTTGGTTTGGTTTTACTTTGAGGAGGGTGATGCAGAGAAGAAATAGGAAGGTTTTGTTCTCTTTGAAATGCAGACCACTCCTGGCTGGGTTCCCCTTAGAGCCAAGCTTGCCTCTCTGTGCTTAAGGACCAGTGGAGAACGATCACATAGAAAGCACCACTCTAGAAAGGGGGAGATGTGGGTTGTTGCCTGTCCTTATGCACGAGCTTGCAGCTTCACTAAGACCAGCTTTGAGGCAGCTGCTGTTTCCTGGTACATCCATCATGCTTACCACAGCAGGCTCCCTGTCACTCGCTGCACCTTTAGGTACAGCTCTCAGACCAACTACAGGTGGAGGTCATCTGCACCTACCGTGTAGATGTGTACAGGCCTTTTGTTTCATGCAGAGTTTCTTGCCTCACCCAGATTCCCAATAGTGCAGTTATTGCCAAACTTACGATACCACTTGTGCACCAGTGGTGGGATTAGTTACTGATGCTGAGGTAGTGGTTGTTGGACCGAGGGTCTAGTAGCTTGCTCAGCCTCTTGCCTTAAATACCCTTCCAGCTGACAGTTCCCAACTGATTTTTCTTCTTAGGTTTCTCTTACAGGCCTAGTCTTCTTGCTTTTCTGTATATTTAACAGCTCACTGCTGGGAATAGTCTGGGATTCTCAATGTGTGTCTTGTAGAGGAAATAGCAGTCAGAATGAACACTGATATTTAAGACTGATGTAACTTAGTGCTAAGTAACTTACTTTGTTAAGTAAGTTATTACTTGACTTACTGTTAATTCTTAAGTAGTGAAAGCACACCTAAATCCATTTTCAGAGGCAGCAGCTACGTTTATGTGCACATGCACAAAAACATACATAAATAAAATGTAGGGGTAAGTACCACCAGTACTTCAGGGAGCATCTGCAAATTAACCTTAATCCTCCATGGTGGGGTGCTTCTCCTCAGACTGTCACATCTAAGCTGCTGACCTTAAAATTCATTTGTAGTTGGTGCTACAGCTGGAATTTACCTGCAGGGGCTTAGAAATAAACTCCAGCTCAGTGAAGGCCGTTCAGCAGTTTCACATCCAAATGTAATTTGTTTTTTCTCAGCACATCTGCAGCAATGTTTTTATTTTACAGCATAAATTACACTTGAAGTATAGGTGAATTTTGGTCTCAGAACCCTTTTCTCATGCTACTTGGTATGGAGATCCCTTTGCTACTATGGCAATGGTTAGCTATAGTTACTGACAGACATGCCAGGCTAATACTGTCTTGGCAACACATCCTCCTATTTAACCTTGTCCTTGTAGTATCATGAGCATGTCCAACTTTGACCTCATACTCATCCAATTATTACTCCATAAGTAGCCAGCATTTACCTGGAATATGGTAAAGTTGCTTCCAGAAATCCAAATTACTTTTCCATTATTAGACCTCTTACATGATACTGAGCATAGAGCAGAGTGTTTTGTGCAGTGTTGGGGAGGGGGGGGACATGACACGCAGAGGTGCACAGTAGCATTGCTGCCTGCAAAAAAATTGATTGTTTTTGGGCTGATTGCTCTGGTTTAGGTCTTGTACACAACTACAGATGGAGATAACTGCTGAAATGTATTTTTCCCCCTTTGAATATGCCAACTGGCATGCCACAGCTTGCCTGTGTGTCACATTTGCGCCCAGTGGTCCAAGGACATCTCTCCTGCTCCATACTGGGCCAAAGAGCTGTAAAATCCCAGTGAAGTGTTTGGATTTCCATGGCTATTAGCAGTCTGTCACCAAGATTTTCCTTACCGCGCCTCTTCTCCCACCTGGCTTTGCCTGGTGGAAGCTCTCCTGCTGTGTTGTGTTTTCTCTCTGCAGCACATTAAACTGGATTGGACACTTGTTAAACTCTAAAAACTGCTCTGCTGGATAGAAAATAACTTCTTCAGCTGAAAACATCCTACAGAAAATAAACCCTTTAGCTGTTAGCTAAACTTTCTAATGTAAACCTGACACTGATGTAGCACCCAAGTGTACTCTGAGTCCATAGTGTGGAGCAGGCCATGAACACGCGTTTGCATTCTGACCTCATGTGCCAGAGTCAGCTACTGCATAGGGCATTTTTAAATTGGGATTTGTTTTCTAACCCCCATCTTTTTCACAGCTAATATTTTCACAAGTAACACAGCCAAACATAAAAATGTTAATGTACAAATTATGAGATTCTGTTAACTCCCAACAAGTATTTTTGTATATAATAAAGATTTAATATTGAAAAAAACCCCATAATTGGCTTTTTTCTGATCATTGTTTTTTTGTCATAATCTGAATTAGAGCCATATAAGCCATCAAGAGGTAGTCTGCACACATCTGCCTTTTATCTGCATCTCCTGCTTTACTGATGAAAACTGGCTCACACATCTCCCCAAGCTCCCGTCTGTCTTAAGGGCTGCAGCAGCTCTGTTACCCTGTGACAGAGCACAGCACCCTCCTTGATTGCAGCTGTGAGGGCTCCCCAGCCCCAGAACCAACACCACCCCTCTCACCTCTCCTCTGTCAGCAACCTTCATGCCCCTCAGCCTCAACCTTAGCTGAAGCAAGGGACTAATCTGCATCTGAAAGCAAAGCAGCAGGAAACAAACACAGCCTCTTTCAATGATGTTTCCATAGAACACCTAGCATTTGGGGTTTCTTTACCTTCACACAAATCCCTCTGTGACCCACACACCACAGCATGCACACCCTGAAAGCAGTTATGTTGTACAGTGCAGATCAAGCTCTTTTAAGGAAGATCAAAGCACTACATGGATGCCCACATATCCATCTACCACCTCCGTTCAAGGCCAAGGGCATGACTGAAATCCCCAAAAGAACAACAAAATTACATGCACAAGGTTGTAAGTTATTCTATTGTTTTGACATGTTGATAAATTAGTTACAGAGGCAACTTTTGAGCAGTGACTAGCGAAAGACACTCACACAAACACACATCCTCCTGGAAGCAGAGTAATGTGCTTCCACCCTCCTGAAAGCTGTTTCCAAATAGATACACCAGTGCAAGGTTTGGGCAATACCATCAGCTTCATTGATCAGAGACACAGGACCTGCAGCAGCCCGGCATGCCAGGGGTCAGGCACTCTCAGGGTATGGAAAAGGACTATAGGGCTTTTTTGCAGTCACTTCCCCAGGGAAAGCTGAACTGACAGGGATCAGGCTTAGACAGTCTGCTCCAGAGCATGTGGGAACAGAGCAGAACGCTGAGGGCAGGACTTAAGCCTCCAACTCAGCTGCAGGAGCTGGTTCCTGGTCACCTCCACGCACACACAGCTGCCTGCTTGTCTGTCAGCCATCTCAGTCCTGCCTGAAATCACTGACATCCCACTTAAGGAACATCACCTTCCCAAGCCTGTATTTACAGTGGTCTCTGCTGCATTTGTCCCATCCACGTGACGACAAAAAAATTACAATGAAAAAAGGGCAAAACAGCTCCAAGCCCAAGCGCCCTGGGCAGCTTTCCAACACTTTGCTTTTAGTCAATCAACACATCTGCACCTAAAATGTCACATGGGTAAAATGATCATTTCTGTGGCATTTGCACACATGGGAAGGCATCGCTGTGCCTCAGAGAGAACGTTCGGGACACAATTTCACAGCAGAAACTTGCTGAGGTGAGTAAAAACTTCCTGGAAAACCGGAATGCTGAACAGAGGCACAAAGCCCCAAAGCGCTTCCTTTTGGAAAAAGAAAAACCTTTATTTCCTGCAGTGCAATTCACATCTGTAAAGCCAAACAACACTGAACAACTTAAGCCCTAATCAAGTACCTTTTCGAGAGCCCTCCACCCCGCTTGCTCCAGAGTGAAGGCATTCCCTACATCAAGTCCTAAGTGAGCAAAGCAGCTGCTGCATTGCAGACCCTGGCCTTCCACAGCCTGCCGGTTTGCTTGCTTAAACAAAGCAGTTTGTACCTCACAGTTTTCTCCCATGCATACAAATGCAAACAATCAGGTTCTACAGCCCCACAGATGTGACAACGACCAGAACAGCTACATTCAATTGCTGTTCAAGGCTTGCCTTTTCTGGTCCCTCCCCTTCACCCCTTATTTCTGCATTTCCCACTGCAGCCACAGGTCTCAGTGAAGCTGCAGAGCAGCAGTAGCGCCTGAGGCAGTGCAGAGTGCTCACCCCAGGCCTGCAGAGCCCAGCCTGGCCACCATACACCCTGCCTGGACTGTCCTATAACCCAGTGGCTCTACTCCTAGCTCAAACACACCAACACTACACTGCAGAGCTACAGAAGAACAGGCTAGCGCAGTAACGCAGTAGAACTCCTACACATTCCCACCTAAAGCAGATAATCCATACAATGCAACATAAAGAATCAGTGGGAAGAATCCAGGTTCTTTCATAGTTACAGCTTTCACAGAAGACTCTGTCATTTCCAAATGAATGTTTGATGAAGTAAACAGCTTTTGCACCACGTCAAATCTTCCTCTGTCAGTGACAGTCGCCACCAAAGGACTGCTCAGCGCCACAGTGCCATCAGCTGCAGCGATGTTCGGCTGTGTTTATGAGAGAGCAAAACACAGAGACATCAAAAACGTTTTCCAAGCAGGGCCGCTCCTGCCATTACACAGCTCACTGGAGAGCTTACAAGGCAGCGGGAAAAGGGCAAGATTCCCTTTACTGTTAGCCTTGACAAGTACAATGTACTTATCTGGAATCAAAGCTCTGTGGCATCCTTTAAGGAGAAACATCTCTCCTACAGTGCTTTTTCCCCAGTTCAACCTCTCACTCCAGGTCCCAGAATCAGAGAATGGTTTGGAAGGGACCTTAAAGCTCACCCAGTTCCAACCCCCTGCCATGGGCAGGGACACCTTCCACTGGACCAGGTTGCCCCAAGCCCTGTCCAACCTGGCCTAGATTCCCTTAAAGACACAAACATTTACCCCACACACCTTAATCACTGAAGATCACACTGAGCTCGCGCTCTTGCTCTGAGCAAACAGCAGCACTCCTCCTGCACTTGCATATTTACTGGTGTTTACTGTTATTTTTGTTAGTGAGCTTAAAAAGCTTAAAGAAACCCCCTGTGCTGTCCTTTCAGTGGTTGCAATGAATGGCCTCAGAGTTTAGGAACTTCAGAATTTGCCATGGCCCAAGCACTGACGCTATCGATGGAAAATTCCTGTTTTCCAAGGGCAGGTGATTACTGTCACCAAGACTTTAAAGCGGGCTAGTGAGACTATGAGTAAATTAAAAGTTGAGCTTAAGTTACAATTTTCTTTTGCTCACAGCCCATGAAATCTCCCAAATACGGAAACGTTTCAGAGGTTTGCGATCCATCTGCAGTAAATAACCTGCATTGCTTGCCACTGTCAGACTCTGACCTTGCCAAAGCAATGCTTACAGCTGAAATCCACACTGGAGCTTAACATCTTCTTTATTGGGCGACAGACATGATAAAGGCAGAGGACAGAGTCATTACTGCTGCTGGGGCCCACATGCTACAGAGTCACAGTTTGATTACTCACCAACCAACACAATGCTGGAACCACCTGAAGATCACAGCAGGTACGCAGCAGGACAAGAGTGTAATCAGGCAGCTCTGTGGAGGAAACAGTACAAGAGGAAGACTGTCACCAGTAAACACCACACCAGGCTGGCTGCTAGAAAGGGTTTTCTTAACAGTGAGCTCTGAGATAGGGTTTTCCTGCTGAGCAGACAGGTGAGCTGCATTTTTGGGGCCCATCTGCACATACAGCACCTTGTGAAATCGATGCTAGTGAGCAAAGCAATTCAAAGCTGAGAACAGTTGTCATAAGTGCTCTACTAGATGCTTGGAGGAGGCTAATCCAGCCCTTTCCTGCCAGCTTCTGAGACTGCGGAATAAAATGGGATAGGGAATGTGTAGTACAAGCCCCACACTGACTATCTCTGCCCTTGGGAAAGGGCAGCTTGTAGGAAAGCGGATTTCCTCCCCATCATTCTTGTCTCGTCTATAAGCATCTCCCAGTGTTTCACTCCAAGCCTGCAGGCTGGATGAATTATTTAGGCCTTGAATAAAACAAGAACTTCTGCTCTCAAAATCTGCATGAGATGCTGACTTCAGCAAAAACACATCTGAGAGGAATTACATAGCTGAGACTGTGCTGGGGCAGGGAGACAGACTAAATGATCCCTGTGGTGCCCTTCAACTCAGAGGCTGTAAATCCTACTAGAAGCAACAGGCATAAACCAGCTTTGATTCTTGATCCAGCCACATTAACAACGCCTGGACTTCAGCAGCAGACATTATGTCCAAAGCCAGGTGATAATGCAACACGCTCAATTAACTGCCCCCTTCTGTTAATAGCATCTGACAAGTGTTACCATATCAGCAGGTTTCTGTTTTCTGTTTCCTTTCTGTCTCCACAAATAAGTTAAGCTTTTCTACCTGGGTTCAGTGCATAAATGGATGCACACTGACATTTTGCTGCACACTAAAACATCTAACTGATACCACACTGGACTTCCCTTCATTATCTTAATGTCAGGAAATTCTTTATATATGAGAGAGAGAAGAAAAAGCCAGGAAAGTCTGTTTGGACTTTGCAGGTAGCTTTTAATTAACACTGTGGTGCCAATGAGATTGTGAGGATGGCATTTGTTTGACATTTGTGTTTAATCTCCTGTTCCAGCAGCTGCAAAACAACCCTCTAACTGCAGTGTCTCCACGTTAAATGCATTTCTGCTAAATATCATTTGCACCTCACCAATATACGCTGTGACACAGAAGACAACTCCTAATTTGTATTTCTCAGCGTTTAGGAGGGAAGAGCTCCGTATGCGGCAGGGACAGGAATTAGCTGCCAAACTGGAAGTACTCACACTCAGAAGAAAACAGAGTTAAGCAATCCTGGAGGAATGTGTATCTTACAAGCCAAATCTGTCAGCGATTGAAGGCTGAATTTAAGTGCCAGCCAAGAATGCTAAGCATGGTACACCAAACTCATAAAAAGGGAAGGGAACAAATGACAGCCACTCAGCTCATCAACTGCTCAAAAGGACCCATAAATGCTTTAACACAGAGGGAGTGTCTAAAAGGAAACGACATTTAAAAAATGGCCCTTCTCTTCATTCACAACATACCAGAGATAGCACTGATGAGAAGGTGAGCAGCTGAGAAGAGCTCTTCATCCTGAGGCTGGCATTTCTGCAACAACAGCTCCTTCTGCAAGCTGCACCCTAAGAGCTGTAAGAAGTCCAGGAGGTCTCGTTGTTGCGCAGGTTTTAGCTCCTTCAGGTCTGGCTTGTCTCCCATGCAGATATCATCTACCTGGAAGCAAAAGAGGAAGTAAACTTCTTCAAAAGAGAAAAGATCCAGCAAAGGAGAATGCCAGCTCTATTCAGAAACTGCTTTTAGGAAACAAGAGGAAGTTTCTTCGTCTTACCACGTCCTCCAGGGCAGTCACCATTTCTTCACAGAGCAAGAGCTCACAAAGGGTTTTATATAAAGCTCTTCGCTTGTCTTCCGGCAGCTTCACAAAGGGCTGGAACTGAGTCTTCAGCCGTGACAGATCTTTCCCAAGAAAGCAGTAAAAAGTAAAACTAAGTATTTCTGCACAAGTGCCAGTGAAAGCAGTTAGCATTTCTGCTGTGTGTTTCATAAGCTCATTTACCACCGCATCCTGACATCCTGATTTCCATCAGCATGAGTTATAAGGCAAGGCTGGAACACAGCCGATTCTATTTCCCAACCAAGCCAATGAACCATCAATGAAAATTCTAAGAAAGAAGAACAGCTGGAAAGGATCAACATTTTAGAATTCAGTGTCTTAATGTCAACTGAACTAACCTTATACTAAGTTTTTCACTTGAAAGTTCATCTCCAGTAAATGTTCATTTATAAGGCAGAACAAAGAGTTCTGCTCTTCACTTCTTAATCTGTGGGTTAATATGAATTAAAAAGTCAAAGGTACAAGTCCACCCACAGAACTAAAAGTTCCTATTGCAATCCTCAATTGTTACTGTCCTTGTATTTCATCAGGTACATCAAAGAATTACAGCCCTTCACCCCTGACCCTGTCATTGTTACAAAAATCAGGACAAAAATCTCTTGTTGATTGAAATACTGAATCCATGACAATAGATACAACAGAAGCACAAAAGAGTTCACTTCTTTCCCCACAGCTCAACTATGACACTGAAACAAAATGTTTTGTGACATCAAATTACCACTTTGCAGAAAGAAAATAAGTTTTTAAGTGAATAATGCCAACTGGAAGGCTGGAATGTGGTTTTCTGCATTCCAAAAACATGGACACACAGGCATCGCTAACCTTGTTTCAAAGAAATCTCGCTTCGTGTCACTCCGGTCAAGAAACACGCGCTCTTTAAAGGCGCCTTTTGTATCCAAAAATTACTTTACTGGAAAAAGAAAAACCAACCCAGCCTCAGGCAGATATTTGCTGTACCTGATGCAATCGTATGACTGCCTGTACAAAGAACAGAAGAGGAAACCTACTTTAAATACCTTTAGTAGAAACAATATTTTTAGGGTTTTTTTCCAGGAGACAGCTCAGGTTAATTAATGAAAAGAAACCTCCAAGCCTTGCAAGCAGGAAAGGTGCAAACATATGTCAAGCTAAACCAAAACAAACAGTGCATGCTGTCACAAATAACTGGTTTTTATATACACATGCAGACACAGTTATTCCTTTCCATTCTCCATGAGAGAATGACAGAGTTTATTTCAGTTTATTTTAGTCACAGTTAGTCCACTGAGCAGTCAAAGGGTGAAATGCAGAGATAATAAAAGTGATGCTCATCATTAGAACCAGCTGTAAGAACTCTGCCAAGAACTGAAGAACAGTAAAGGGTGTTGAGGCCTTGATTTGTTTCCCCTTTTGTCAGTCCTCTGGTGACAAACCTGCCCCTTCCTCCCCCATGCCTACAATAAACAAGTTGTACCTGGCCCGTTATACCAGTTTGCCAATTGCCATTTAAATCACATTTTCATTCCATGAGCTGTAGTTGATACCAAAGATCTCTATAAAGCATCTCAGAAAACGATGAGGCTAAGTGAAGATGCCTTTGTGATATTTGAGACTCAAAATAACCTTTAACTGAGCAGCTTTACTGAGAGTATTTTCCAAATGATGAAGGAGTATTTTCAGTGGCGCTTTCTGAATGAAAGCATAAATCATCACTAATCTTACAGAGTTCATCTGGAATGCAACAGAACTGCCATTAACACCTGATTTGATAAGATCATATTTATGAAAAAGGGATTCAGGATGCTCCTCGGGAACAGTCCACTGCACAGACCTACTAAAGAAGTAAATTCTTGCATTCTTTCAGTGCATTCTCTTAAGAGTTCTCGAGTTTAAGGGCTATTAAAATGAACTAACATAATTTCTTACCCACTATTGTACCAGATTATTTCCTCCTATCATGTCTCTAAACTCACTGTAATAGAATAATGTAAAGTATTTCTGGCAATACCTTGTTTCAATACACTTAAAGAAGCATCACTGGGAATGAGGTTTGCCCCAGAGTACATCTCATTATCAACAGCATCTGGCTGATAGAGAAACAAAGCATCTCTGAATAGTGCTGAATGGGGACAAGTTGAGCCTTCTGTGCTTTCTTTTTCAAAACCTCCTTGCTGTTCATCCAGCAGACAGAATTCTGTAATTAGAAATTCAATTGAAACAATAAAATTAATAAAATGCACAAGTAATTCCTGAGTGAGGTGCTAGCTTGTATTGTCTAGTGTTCCTGTACATGACTTCTACATGGCTCATCTCTTCTAGATGCAAAAAACGCCAGTGGTTGCTATGAATGTGAATTATTGAGCATTACTGCAGCCCTGATGTTTGGTATAGTGTGCACAGGCAGATCTTGTGGCGCAGCTCCAAAATGTGGTTCCAGCTCATGGGAATTAAGGTACTGCAGACAGCAAATAACACGAACACTTCTCACTGACACTGTAAACCTGAATGCTGCACACAAGAGATGCAGGCATTCTTCATGTTTTCTGCCAAGTAAGAGGTGTGCTGTAATGCTGGCTAAAGGGGCCACTCATGATGGAGACATGTGAAAGCACTTTCTGAGTTTTATATGAACTCTGAAGGTCCCTCACAGAGCTTTTTCTGCTAATGGCACTTACAGATTCCCCTTTCTCAGCCAAGCTACAGGTCCACCCTCAAATTCTCCAGATGAGTGGAAAACAGGGGCTTTACAGAGATTTTAAAGGACTTCCCCCAGGCATGTTCACTCTGCAATACACTGTCACTTACAGTAGCTTCATGGAGAAAACATCACACCTTGCTGGATTACCCTTCCTGCCTTGTCTTCATGACATCCTGGCCTACCTGACCCAAACAGGACTCCCCATTTCCTGCCACCCCAATGCCCAATCTGATGACGCCAAAGGACACCTCAGGCACAGAGGAAGCCTTTGTGAAAGTTATGCTGAGAAATCTGGAATACTGAGTTCTGTGCTCATGTGTCCAATATTGCGCCCCAAAGATGCAGAGTACAATCAAAGCCCTATGCATACTTCGATCATCTTTTATCATCTCAAATGCAAGACCTGTAACTGTATCCCTAGCCCTCTGTAGCAGGTCTTAGGAAATTGCAGAGAGGCTAACAACAGAAACTCAATTTTAGAGTAACACCTGACAGCAAAGGGGAGGGAAAAAAGTAACTAAACGTGCACAGCGCTCACACGTAGCAGGCACAAAGCCTAAATATAACCTTCCTGCAGTTGTAAAAGTCTGTCTCACCAAATTAAGGACATTCAAAGCAGAAAAGAAAGCACAGAGAACACTCCATCAGCAAAAAGCTTTTCAAAGGGAGAGCACACAAAGAAATCTCTACCACAGAGACAGAAAGACGACAGAGGCCTTTATGCCTGTATAACCATTCCCAGAGAAGAGTGAGCTAGAGGAACAGAAAGCAACTAAAACAACTCAACTTCCCGAAGCAATGAGACCCCAGACAGCAGCTAAGGCACTGTATGGCGAACAAGCTCATGTTACTTCCATTGACAATAACCAGGCTTTCACACAACCTCTGAAGGGATGAGATAGTGCTAATAAACTACCTGCCCTCCTAAGGCAGATTGATGCTAGTAAGGGAAATCAATACACAGCATCATGAAAAGTTTTAGAAGATACAGACCCTGCTAAATCTCAGATGCGACTCGATTCAGAAGAAAATACAGGACTGTGAATGTTTTGTACAAGTAGGGCTGTTAATTAATTTTCTAGCTCATTAATTTTGTCATACCCTTAAAAAAAAGAGAAGGTAAAATAAGCAGATGAAAAAATATACACACTACTGTGATGTCTTCTCTCTTGAATTCTATTATACCCATCGATGACCAACCTCCAGCAGTGCAGTTAGATCTTGTTAGTTATTCAGAAACATTAACAAAAATGGAAGAAAACCAGAGATGATCAATGAAAACAATCAAAGGCAAAGAGACTCCTTTGCTTGGACAAGCTGAAAAGATTAGGACTGTTTAATTTACAGTCATTTAAGAGGAAGCAAGCCGCATTAATAGCAATGAACAGAACAAAGCAAATCAGGGGGTACTGCTGTATCTCCTGTTTTGTAAAGCAAGAACAAAGGACTTCTAATAAGACTTTAGAGACACAAAACTGCAAAGCCTGTAACAGGAACAGCTTTTATACGGACTGGAAATTTAGCTGTAGAAATCAAACAGAATGATTACAGGAAAAAACTGAGGTAAAGGGATCAGAAAAGGATCACACTTCTTTTTATTTCTTTTTAATTTCTTTATAAAAATGTCCAGTCACATTAGGCTTAAATTTTTATATACCACTTTTCCTTCCAGGATAACGTTGTCAGTGGCAAAGGAAAGGAAGCAAAAAACCACCTTAATGCACCTTATTCTGTAATTATCTGAGAAGAGAATCACGTTATGCTACAACATGCGACTGGTTATTTTCAGTCTCATATGAAAGGACTACATTAGTCTCTGGATTCAACTTCAAAGGCTATTTTTATTTCCAAAAACAGATGCTGATCACTGCTCAGACATTAAGAAGTTGAAAGTTTGACCCCACCATACTTAAAATCCTAAGTTCTTAGCTCCTCCATGTTCTCAGTGACACTCAGGCAAAGGAAGATAGCACATTAAAAAAAAGAGGCAAGCCACAGGTTGTTTGACATAAAACATTAAACAATGCTGCGCCAGTTTTGAAGCTTAAAAGAAATACATTAAACATGAAAAAAGAAAAAAGAAGGATTCTAGATTTCTATCTAGAAATGACATAAGCAGGTTATCAGCTAAACACCTGTGTAGTCAGATAGCCTTAACTGCACCTGATTATTCTGAATTACACTTTTATTATGACCATGAAGTCAATGCCCTCTGCTCTGTCTCTGTGCTCACTCTATGTCAGAGCAATTCCACATTTCAAAGATTTTTTTTTACAGGTTACATGGTATTTACTTATATCCTGGAACCTACAGACTCCTTAATATCAGAAGTCAGTTGAAGGAGAATGATGGAGAGTACCTTCTACATTTCTTAGGTAAATAAAGTGCATCCTGGATTGAAATCTCAACTGCAATTTCAAGTATTTCTTCAACGTATCTCTTGTTTCTCTCCACATCAGTCCTTTTCAATTTCCAGCTTTACACAGTCCATCTGATTTCCTTCCTTCTTGCGTAACATCCCCTGAAACCTCCTTTAGGTCAGGGAGTTTAACTGAGGACAGACAAGAAAGAAAAACCCAAGCGATTCTACAGAGCAGAGTTACCACTCCCCCTGCAAAGGCAACTTCAACTACACATGAAAGCATTCGACCTGAAATAAGTAAAGTGTGATCAGAAAACATGACAAGGACACTTCTGTAACCATTCTGAGAATAATCTATATACAAAAGTGTAAAATAGACAAGATTAAATTCCAGTCCTACAGTTTATGAATAATTCTTTTCCTAGCACGACTGTTGTCTCAACATTCCTGGTTGACCATCGATTTATATTCAGTTCACTCTCCCTGCCAACAGGGGAAGGCAACAGCATGGGCTGAGGGCCAGATAGCTAGAAGCAAAACTGCAGAAGAAGACCTGGACAGCAAATTCAAGAGGTTGAGCAGTGTGCCCTTGCAGCTATTGAAGTTTGCTGCATACTGGGCTGTGCTGGCAAGAGCATAGCCAGCGGATCGATGACAGTGATGTTTCAATTTGAGAGACTGTATTGAGAGTGTAGTGTCCAGTTTTTGACTCTCCAGTACAAGACATTCACATACTGCAGCAATGCAGCAAACAGCTGCTGGAGATCATAATGTGTGAAAAGAGGCTGACAGACAGGGTTTGTCCAGCCTGGAGAAAATACTGCTAAGGGAGAACTTTACTGCTATCTACAACTACCTGAGGGAAGCATGAAAAGAAGACAGAGCCAGACTGCTGCATGATGACGAAAGGCAATAGACACAAATTAAAGCAAAAGAAAATCTCATCAGTATTAAGGGATAAAAAAAGTTCACTATGACGGTGTCTACATGAGAACAAGCTGCCCAGAGGGGTGGTGGAATCTCTGTCTCTAGAGATAATCAAAACTTAAATAGACAAGGATATGAGATCTGATCTAACTCTGAACTTAGATCAGACTTCAGAACTTGGCTCTGCCTTGAGTTGGGGCTTGAGCTAGATGGTGACCTCCAGTGGTCCCCTGAAACCTAAGTTATTCCAAGTTTATGATTCATTCAAACAGGTGAAAAGGCATTACTAACTTAGAAAGCAGCATTTCACAGCACAAATAACTGTTAAGGCAATGGAGGCCATACAACATCATCACCTTCAGACACAGGGAAATGTAAAAATCACTGCCCAACAGACAGCTCTGTTGAATTGTGTACCGAAGAAAATGAGCTTTATACTTACCGAACTGGCCACTGTGCTTTACAAACAGTTCAATTACACCGTAGGCAATAGTGGTTGCAGGAGGAATTTCAAGGATCACACTAGAATCCTTCATCATACTTCCACTTTCACTCACTGAAACCTAGAGGACAAATTTATTCACTGTTTATCTCATTCAGTTATTATGTAGCTCAAATACAGAATTAATACAGGGGAAAAATACAAAGAAAGAACGTGTGCTGCTCTCCATGATGTCTAACTAAAGGACATGTTATATTTGACATCTATGAAAGGAACTACATGAGCAGTGAGGGAAGCACAATGCTAAGAGCAGCTCTCAAACTCTTAGCTAGGCTCTCCTAGCGCAAAGTTGAGTTCCAGGTGCAGTTTTTGCTGCACTGTGTCACCAGGAAATGGACTTCAGCATCCCACCCTGCCCTCTTTTACCCCACTGGAGCCTGGTGCTAGGAAGATTGCACTTGCACAGAGGGCTGTTGAACTGCAACTCCCAGATCTCTGCTACTAGAGACACCCTGAACACAGAAGTGATTAATCTGCACCTTAAAATAAACTTACTGCGAATGAGCATATGTTTTGACTTTGATAATTCCTTTTCAATTCATAGGCGATTTTTCAGATACCCCTGTAATGCAGTTAATCTCTGCTTCCATGATCAAAACCTAATAGCTTCTCTATAGATATTAAAACTTAGCAGACACAGCAAACATTTTTGATGAATGATTACTTGGCTTATCAAATAAATTTGCTTCAGCACTGCTTTTTACTCGTCAGCTTTCACTGAATTGTTATATGTTTGGTTCATGTTCTGCTCTAGGCAGGAATCTACATAGAAACTGAATCACAGTTTGACGGTATTGATGAAAACCACATTCCAGGTTCATACTAAAAGATGGCATCTTTTGCCACTGCAAGGGGAAAACATGTTACTTTTCTGAAGTATCATAAATAAGCAGTGCAGTGAGTTCAAGATATTATGGAAGCATGAAAAATACTCTGAAGTCTATTTGGAGAAAGTGTAATTTCTCCTCAGATAACCAGCAAATGTTCTGTTCCTGGAAGAATTTTACCTTCACTATTTTTGTGCTGCATCCCACCACACCACTGATTTTTTCTTCTGTCTGGATGTGTTCAGTTATCGTACACTTCTGAGTTGTAATTATCTTTTCTCTCAAGATGCACAGCACTTCACGTTTCCTTTCCATTACCTGTTGCAGTAAACTACTGTTTAGATTTATTGTTCTGAAAAACAAAAGATGCCATTAACAACATAAATACTGAATTGAGAACAAAACATTTGCTTAATTTCTTGAAGCTTTTACTGTAAAAATAACAATGGTTTCTGTATGAGCAGTCTCCTCAAAATCAGTATGTCCTCTTTTGTTATTTAATAGCAGTAGATATCTGTATTCCACAGGAAGTCCTAACACATGTATTGAATTCTCGATTCCTCACTCTGAGCAAAAATGACAGTTGCCTAGCTACTTTTTAAGCAAAATAAAAAGAAAGGGAGAACTACAGTAAGTCTGGTAAGTTTAAGCTTCCAGTGTACTACAAAAACAGCCAGCCAGGCTCATAGACACTTGATTGAATCCCCTTGTAAAGTGAACTCACACTGACATTAACAAGGCCATGGCAGGGGATGCTGGCTAACCATTCCCTTCAGTCTCATGTTAGCACAAACAGTGTCAGTTAGTCAATGGCTCCCACCCTGCTGTCTTTACTCCAAAGAATTATTTCTACCAAAAAGGCTACTGCGGAATACAAACAAAAGACTTGTGCTCATGGTCCATATTCTGAACTCCCTGCAGTCTAGCACAGTACTGCATACATTACGCATGCACACACATAATGAAAATACCTACAATAGTGTCATACATAAGCACACAATATAATAGTATTAGCCACACACCACAAAGCTCTGCTCAGAAGGAGTGAAGTTGCAGTCAAGCTACTTGAAGTTAGGAAACAAACAGCAAGCAATGTCCCAGTCTGGTTAGTTTCTCTTTCTGTAATCAAGCCCTACTTTCTGTTACAATAGTTCTTGGTTTTCTCTCTCTTACCTGATCAGGCTGAGTCCCATTCCTCATTCTTTCATTCATCTCAGCTTTGTGCCACAGACAGCCAGCTCACCAGCCCCACCTCGTGTAATTTCTCTTCTATCTTTTATTCTCAGATGACACCAGCTCTTCATGGCTTCCAGCCTTCGTCTCCCCTCCTTCTCACAGTTTATTATTACCACTTCCCAGACATGTGGCCAAACTCAGTCTCATTTATGTCCTTGTCACCAGTCCCATCATCCCTGTCTTTGTACATCCTCCTACCTATCACAGGCATGCCATCAGGTGCTCCTCAGCAGGGAAGGTGACATGGGCTCCTTCATGCCCAAGAGCTCATGTCCAGACTCACCTGGACTAGGACAGCTTGGGGTGACCACCACTAGGAATGCTGGTTTGGCATCTGAAGACCCTTGTGCAGGCAAAGGCGTGTCCTGACACACTGCCACCAAATTCCGAGTTACCAGAATTCCTCCTTGAGGGAAGAACAGCACACTAAAAGAGCCACCACCTCAGCACCACCCCTCACACCTTGCCATGGGTCTGTTTTCAGTGTTCACTTAGACCCTGAGCTGTCTGAGCGGGATCAGCACTGACCAAATACTTCAAAGGGCTGGACGAGAAAACAAGAGATTTCATGGATTTTGGAACTGGAAAAGATGACTGGAAAAAAAACCCCAAACCCACCCGCTATAAACTCCTGTGTTATTCCCCAGTGTAACCTCACAATTTTCAGTTAATGACTGGGACTGTCACAGTCAAAAGAAAAACTAACTGTGCGAGGGACCTCAAGTCTCTAGCTCTTGCCTCCAACTTAACACATCATCCTTACCTCACAGCATAATTCAGTGTGTGTTTAGATGCTGCAGGAGATATTCCTAAAGTTAGGTTCTTCTGCTCCATCTAAGAAAGTGAACTCCCAGAAACAAAGAGAAAGGATTATTTTCTAAGAAAAGATGACAAAATTCATTACCTTGACTTCTGGGTGCTAACAGGCTTTCTGGTAACAGTTAAAGCAGCTTCTTAACTGTATCTAATTGACTAAAATGTGTCAATCACAGTCTACTTTTGCAAAATACTCAGTGGAGGTCCTCAGATGAGACATCAGATTTTCTACGAACAGGTAACTTAAGCAAGACAGTTGGAAGGTTAAAAGATTGCTATCCCTGGCTCAAGTTATTCAGTCTTTTCTCCTCCATCTTACTGTAAATGGCATTTATTCATGGAGCTAAATGGCAATTCCCCAAACATGCGACAAAGCCATGTCTGATTCGGCCTTGTTTAAATAGAGATATCTTCATATTTAATTAAAAAGTTTTAGATTTATTAGATTCTAGAGGTTTGGATTTATGCAGTCTGCATAAGTCTGAAGTCAGCTTGGGTCTTTATTAAATTAAAAATATCCTGGGGCAATTTTTGATCTTTGGAGACTTAATGCTTATATGAAAGTTCAATCAGTTGGAATGAACTGTCTGGAAACCTTAAAGTCGATTGTTTAACCAAGGGAAAGAAAATGCCTCTGAAGCAATGCATCAGCCACCAGAAAAGCCCCCCCCAAACATTCCTGAGCTTATTAATATGCTGCTTTCTCTTTTGGTGCAGAGCCATGCTTTATGCTTGGAATGCAACGAATCTTTGGATTAAGCAAAAATTGAAGAAATGTCAAGCAATCACAAACACCGCTGCTCTTAAGTGTCTGCCAACCCAGAGCTATTAGTTATCACCATAACAGACCATCAAGCCTATCATACACTTCACAGTAATTATGATTCTGAAGAGTTGTGCTAAGCATCTTGAAAATACAAATTAATGCAGTAAAAACTTGCAATTTTAACATTTGACCTAAGAAACCACAGAAGAAATGCAATGAAGAAGCACAAAAGCAATTTGTCATTTGCTTCCATATGATATATTTTTTGCCCGCTTTAAAGGAAGACAAACTCACCAGATATTCCTGACAGTTCCAGCAAAACAAACAAAACAATCAGCAGTAGAAAAATGCAGATTAAATGAAGATTTGCTGGGTTTGATGGAGCACTAACATAAGAAGTATATAGAATATGATTTCAATCTATCAAAATGAAGAACCAAAATAATTCAAGAGACTTTTTCTTACATCAGGGAACTGAGATGTTTAGTCTGGAGAACAGAAGGCTCAGGGGAGACCTTACTGCTCTCTACAACATGAAAGGAGAATGGAGAGAGAAGGTGGCTGGTCTCTTCTCCCAAGTAACAAATGGTAGGACAACAGGAAATGGCCTCAAGCTGCGCCAGGGGAGGTTCAGACTGGGTATTAGAGAAAATGTCTCCAATGAAAGGGTAGTCAGGTACTGGAACAGGCTGCCCAAGCTGGTGGTGGAATCACTATACCTTGAAGTGTTCAAAAACCGTGTAGATGAAGCCCTCAGTGATATGGTTAAATGGTGGACTTGCCAGTCCTGGGATAATGGTTGGACTTGACGATCTCAAAGGTCTTTTCCTACCTAGTTCATTCTATGATTATTATGTCCCCAGTAGGATTGGCTCAAACCCCCTTGTGCTCCTGACTTTGAGGTTCAGATGCAGAACTAACAGCAGAGTGGCAGAGTGAAGGAGTCAGAAGACACAGACAGGTAAACAGGCCTGCTGAAGAAATTTCTGAGGCAATGCTGCGTAAGCTGCCACAGGACTGAAGGCTACTCAGAGACATTAAAACAAGGGTACAGAGCTACCTGCTCCGTCCCTGATGTAGCACTCATACAGGCACTATGTTTTACAGGTAACTTTGGGGTCCTCTACACAAAGCTGCATCGTATGTCAGAGACACAGCTGCTGCCTCAGCATCAAGGTTCAAATGACTTCAGTGGGATATATTCAACTGTAAAGCCAACAGAAATGCTCTCCTCTTCCCACCAGGTTTAGTGAGTACCAGATTCAGAGCTTTAAAACATATAGCCCTACCACAGCTACAGACACCTTTTATTTTAGGACAGCACACTTAAAACACTCTCCTCTAGTCTACTGGCACTGAACTTTCTATCATAAAACTCCTTGGACTCCAGGACTCTGTATAGGCACATCATAAGTTATTACTGCAGCACAGCCTGTGGAAGGGAAAACATTCTGCTCTTCTCAGCAACGCAAACAAGAGAGAACATGAGGTAAACAAATACTCAGCTTATCTAAATTATCACTGAAAATAGTCATCAAGAGCAAAATGCAACAGGGTTAAAGTTTGACAATCCGAGCAGGGCTTAAAGTATTGCAGGGTAATGGCCACTGCACTTCCAAGTGTATTTTTGCAAGAGCTGAACTCATTTGCCAGCATAACACCCTGAATATGAAGAACACATCTGAATAACAAGAGGTGGTTGAGTTAAACCCCTGAGAATACATGCATGCAGGCACACAAATTGCATTGCATATTTTTCATTTCACAGGTCACATTTCAGAGCTTTTATTTCTGTTCTACAAACATCACTCTCATCATCTCTTTTACTGTCTGTTGTACAGAAGCCCTTACAGATCTTGTATGACCTGTACTACATCACTGTACTCCTTCCCACCTTCAGAAGTTGAGTTGAAGTACTCAAAAGTTACTATATAAAAAGTTACTATATAAAATACAATGAGATGTTGGTTTGCTAAGTCCCATTATCAACACACAGAGTATGAGCCTGTGTAAATACAGATCATTTAAAAGATAGATTATGGCTTTTCAATTGTTTGTTCTGCTTAAATAACCTTCCTGATGTCAGTGATTTACTGTACTGGAAGCTCTACAGGTCAAACATGACCAGAAAAGAATTTCTTCGAGTTTTGATCACAGTCTCTCCACATATAATTGGATTGAACACTTCCACCCTCCTGTAATGCAAAAGCTTTCTTCACTTTTATTCAATTTTTTTCTTCTAGCATGAGGAAAGCAGTGGAAAATAGAGGCACAAATGCAATCTGCTGCAGGCTGGAAGCAGAAACATAGGAAGAAAGGCAGAAACCATGGAAGGCAAGAGAAAACAGACAACATCTGGCAATAGAGCAGGTGTTCACAGTTAGAGGAGAGAGCAGGAGCCTGCTCTAAACTCCACAGCAGAGACTGAGGGTCTTTCAGATGCAGAATTTCTGACTGGACTTCCACAAAAGACTCCCAGTTTTTTGTCACCAGCAAACTTGCTGACTGTACACTCATCAATCCCATCACCCAGACAGGACTGGACCCAGTATTGTCTTCTCTTGGGGTACACCATTAGTCAGTGGCCTCCAATTAGACTTTGTACTACTGCTTGACATGCACTGGACCCAGCCATTCAGCCAGTTTTCAATCCAGCTGTCAGTTCATCCAGCCCATACTTCAGCAGCTTCTCTAAGAGAATCTTATGGCAGGGAGTGCTGAGAGCCTTAAAAAAGAAAATGGAATATACTCTTAAATCCAGAGCAATCTCACCAAGTTAAAGGCATACAACTCTGACAAGAAATCGGTATGCTACAGTACTCTGTGATTTAGCAACCACACTGTAGTATGAAAAAGAATAATGTAAAATAAAATCTGCTGAGTTTATATACCTAAAAGTACCATTTAACTTGATTTTTAAATTGTGTATTATGCTAATAAGTGTGTTCTGCATTTACAATGTCATTGCTTCTGCAAACCAGGCAGGATTTCACCCTGCAGCCTTCAGCTGTTACTCCTTTTCAGAACAGAAGAGGCAATGCGGCATTACAATCTAATTAAAAGATCAGTAGAACTCTCATTCAGAAGGTTTACCTAAGAAGTGACAGGAGCCCGATTTGCTGCCACTGAGGACTTCCAGCTTGCTGAACCTTGAACACTCACATGACTTAGTTTAGAAGGCACAGCTGCATTGTTTTAGAATTTTCTGCTATTTATCTGCAACTTCCATTTAAACAGCCTAATACAAGAACAACATTTTAAAATGCAACTTAATTACACTATATGTGTAGGAATAATCTACAGAACAGTAACTGATCAAACAAGCATAAGGAATGTATGTCACTGGATGACAACAAGAACACTTACTTGACTCTCCTCTCACAAGAACTGACGGCAAACATCCATCTTTGGATGCCTTGCATCCAAAAATCACTAATTTGTAGGTGCCAGCACTCCAGAATGCTGAATTCCTGTATTCCACACAATGCTCCATGAACAAAGACAAAAACTAGAAGCTTGGACAGAATCTACCATAAATCACAGAATATTTATGAATGAGTATACGGGATTTCATTTGCAAGGCATTACCACAATTTCCAGTGAGCCCTGGCATTTATGCCGAAGGAAAAAAATTTACATTCTGCTATCCTCATCAGTTCCAGTGACCTGGCAGAAGCCAGACTGGGTATCAATTACACACTTTGCATAATAAGCTTTAATAAGGTATGAGCATCTTTTCTACGAACTAAGAACTAGCTCCTTGTAGCTAGGAGGCACACACATTAACCTCATCTACCACTATACTGAGATTGGTGTAGAGCTACTGATTTTACATATACACAAAAAGACACTATATTTCTAAGTATGCAGTGACAAGCAGGATTTTCACCCCAAGATGTGATGAAGTAAATCTGATTTGCTATGGGAGGATTATTTGTTTGAACAGAAAGGTAACTCACTGCAGAAAGCTAAATAAAAGCTTAGTGATCTAAATCAAAGTTATTTTTGTTTGTTTTTCTATAGGACTCTACCTAAACCCTGACAGTATTTTTCTGGTACTAGATGAATCCTAATTTTACAGGCCTGGTATGCACATTTAGCCCAATATTTTCTGCTTTTAATAAAGCATTTAGTGCAGAAATGGCAGGGTGCTTCATTAGAATAAGTCTGCTGACTTCTGAGTGCTCACAATACAAAGAACAGCAGCCACTCATTCCTGTGAAAATAGATTATTTCTAGAACATCAGTGTATCTAAAGCAAATTTACCATGCTCCTAACAACTTCTGCACTGATAACAAAAACCTATCGTCTTTATCTTCAAAGCATCAGCAAAGGCTATTAAAATGCATTACAGCACCTGCTACAGATCTAAGGTACAATGCTATAACAAACAAACTACTCTCATCTCCCACAAACCAAGACCTGCAATACAGAGTAGATCCCCGACTTGTCATCTGATTGCCAAGTAGGCTTTGGTCCATGATTGCCCTATTGCAAGATTAAATAAATACCATTTCAGAGTTAGACAGGAAGTGTTGCATATCTTATAAATTTAAGATTATAGTTCCCCTCAGCTACTACTGTGGCTATATTACTGTATAACAATCAGCAATAGATCATAGAATCATAGAATGGTTTGGGTTGGAAAGGATCTTAAAGCTCATCCAGTTCCAGCCCCCTGCCATGGGCAGGGACACATTCCACTTGAGCAGGTTGCTCCAAGCCCCGTCCAACCTGGCTTTGAACACTGCCAGGGATGGGGCAGCCACAGCTTCTCTGGGCACCCTGTGCCAGCGCCTCACCACTCTCACAGGGAAGGATTTCTTTCTAACGTCTAATCTAAATCTCCCCTCTTTCAGTTCAAAGCCATTCCCCCTTGTTCTATATCTACATGCCCCTGTAAAAAGTCCCTCTCCAATTTTTCTTGTAAGCCCCCTTCTCGTACTGGAAGCTGATATAAGGTCCCCCTGGAGTCTCCTCCAGGCTGAACAATCCCAACTCTCTTATCCTGTCTCCATAGAGGTTCTCCAGCTCTTTGATCATCTTGTGGCCTCCTCTGGTCTTGCTCAAGCAGGTCCACATCCCTCCTGTGTTGGAAAGCTGGATGCAGGACTGTAACTGGGGTCTCACGAGAGCAAAGTAGAGGGGGAGAACCACATTCCTTGACCTGCTGGTCATGTTCTTTTTGATGATACCCAGGATATGGTTGGCTTTCTGGGTTGCAAGTGTGCACTGCTGGCTCATGTTCAGTTTCTCATCAACCAAAATCCCCAAGTCTTTCTCTTTGGGGTTGCTCTCAATCCAGTCTCTGCCCAGTCTGTATTTGTGCGTGGGACTGCCCTGACCTAGGAGCTTGTACTTGGCTTTGTTGAACTTCATGAGATTTGCACTGACAGGACCTCTTGATCCTGTCAAGGCCCCCCGAATGACATCTCTTCCCTCCAGCATGTCAACTGAACCACATAGCTTAGTGTAGACAGCAGACTTGCTGAGGGTGCATCAATCCCACTGTCCCTGTCGCTGACAAAGATGCTGAACAGGATCAGCCCCAATCCTGAGGTTCCCTAAGGAACACCACTCATCATCATCTCCACTTGGATATTGAGCCATTGACCACAAGTCTTCAACTGTGACCATCCAGCCAATTCCTTATCCCCCAAGTGGTCCACCCACCAAGTCCATGCCTCTTCAATTTAGAGAGAAGGATGCCATGCAGGACAGTGTCAAACTTTGCTTTGCACATGTTCAGGTAGATGATGTCAGTCACTCTTCCCTTAACCACCAAAACTGTCACTATGTTATAGAAGGCCACCAAATTTGTCAGGTACGATTTGCCTTGAGAAAAGAAGCCATGAGCTGGCTGTCACCAATTACCTTGTGATTTCCCATGTGCCTTAGCACAGTTTACAGGATGATTTATTCCATGATCTTGCCAGGCACCAAGGTGAGACTGACATGCCAGTAGTTCCCTGGGTCTTCCTTTCTTCCCTTTTTAAAAATGGGGGCTATATTTCCCTTTCTTCAGTCAGTAGGAATTTCACCAGACTGCCACGACTTCTCAGATATGACAGATAATGGCTTAGCAACTACATTCACCAGTTCCCTCAGGACTCACAGATGTACCTCGCCAGGTCTTCTGCACGATGAACTTGTGCACCTTCAGGTTCTGTAGATAGTCTTGAACTCAATATTCTCCCACAGTGGGTGGTTCTTCACTCTCATTCTCATGTAGATCTATAAACTACATTTTGTTCAACTAGTAGAACATGTGTAGACCATGCTGGCTCACCTTTGCTATCCCTTCAAATAATCCAATTTTCTAGCACAGTGGCTTACACACACACACTTATAAAACCTGCTTACAACAACATAAGTAGTACTGAATTCAGCTTCCATAGCATTTGCACCACTAACATAGAGAAACCAACCCATTTTTTTCCTAGATTGTTACCTCAGTACAGTCCCCCAACAAAGTAAATATTTGGCTTTTGTTCCACAAGGCAATTCATGCAAATATGTAAGATGAAATTGCAGACAGATGTTTTTAAAATGAAAGGTAAAGGTTTGACCACAAAGCTTTCCAAATCTAGAAATGTTCATTGTTGTATGTATGATTTATCACCTAAAAATGAGAGCTTACATTAAAAATAATTCTCAAACTACAGCAACACTGCAGAATCAACTGTTTGGTGATCACAGCTGGCACAAGCCTTTTCAGCTCAGTAATCTTTCCCAGCCATTACAACACCCACACAAAAAACATACCTGTCCTTGACGTCTTTCATAAGCTGCTGCAAGTCAATCTCCTGCTTCCTCAGGTTTCCAAATGAGGACTGGTTTTCCACATAGCCCTTTCCTCTAGCTCCCAGGCTGATCTTTCCAAATGAAGTTTCAATGCTTCCTTGAACAGAATCTTCAAACTTCCCCATATATTTTGCAAAGTCAGACTCCACGATTACTAGGAAAGCAATAAAAGTGATTTCTGCTTGTGAAGAGAAGTGCTGAAATGGTCCTGAATTGATTGGAAAAACAGCAACTTACAGAAAATATGACAAGTTAGTGAAGGCCAACAGTACTGAGCAGGTAAATAATGAAATTTACAGCTCTGCAGCTCTTACTTCTGCTTCCTCTACATTTTCATCATCTTCACTCTGCTACTTTTTATATTTTGCCATTTTAGGAAAACACAAGGTGATTGAAATGCTAACCTCAGACACTACAGAAAAATCATAAAGAATGACTGAAACTTATTTCAGCTACAAAGAAAAACTGCAAAGCAGACCTGCTTGTACAGCAGGGTTAGTATCTTACCATTATCTTGACATATCTCATTACAGGGCTGTCCAAAGTTCACTGAAAATCAACAGAAGCATCCAACTGGCTTAAAACAACTCTGAATCTTAGGCACCTATAACTGACTCAGCACCAGCTAATCTTCCAAGCCAGCTACAATTAACATCTCAATTTAGAGACTTATCTATTTGCTTGTGTGGAATTGTGCCACACCTAGAAGCATGGGATTCCCGACTGTTAATCCTAAAACCTGGTTAGGGCCGCTGCAGCTGGATGAAGAATGAAGTCCAAGGGTCAACCGTTTAAGAGTATGTACAAGAAGAAAGGAAGCAGAGATAAAACTTGCTTGGCCTTGCCTGTACAATCATTCCCTGGGCTACTGTAATCACCAAGACGCTGTTTTTCAAGTGCTTTCTGATCAGAAGCACAGTATAATTTCACACTATTATCACAGACTAGAATCCCCCAGCAGTATTCTAGGGGAGTTCCTGTGCCTACGGATAGCACCTGCATGGCTTGACAACCTTCACACATAATTTCAGTAGTCTGTCTAGGCAAAACATTACCTATTTTTTCTTAACAGTTATTATTATTTGTTTTAGTTAAATAACTAGTCAAGTGATAAAAGATCCAGTCATCTCATTTCCATGGATGGAGAACAGTTCAGAGCATTCCTCTGAAAGGAGCCCCCTAGTAACACGATTGAGAACACCAACAAAAAAGATCAGGCTTTGCATTCTTTTTATCTGCAATAGTACTGCTGCCCAAGTATGGCTTTACCTGGTTTGATCGGTTTGTCATCAGTAAGCACATCACTCAGGGTGACTGTCAAGAAATGATACTTAGGCTTCTGCCAGCACCAGAACTTCTTTCTCTTTGTAACTAAGCTCATAAGTTGCAGCTTGTCTGAGGCGTTCAAGTGGGAGACAGGGATTAAGTCACCTCCGCTGTCAGTTTCTCTCACAAAATTCTTTGTAGCTTTTGCAAACATCTTGGGGAATCAATTGAAGCCTGAAAGAATACATCTGCTTTTCAATAACTGCAGCTGGAAAGTACAAATATGTGTATTGTCACTTTAAGATTTTCTTCATAATATGGGTAATAATGCAGGAACAGCTAGTGTTTTCACACCATCTTCTCCACTTAGAACTGGGAATCATAACAGTTCAAACCACTTATCCCAAAGTTAAAAGGTTTTCATAGGAACAGATGAAGAATTGTAATTAAAATTTGAAATAAGCAACAGCGAATAAGCAAAGAATAATGCACTGCAGACACAATATGTGAGGTTTAAACATGACAATAACTACGCATTAAATTTATGGTCATGTGGACAACAAAGAAAAAAAACGTATGGGTGAGAACATAAATATTCTATCGGACACCTGAAAAGTTCCTTCAAGGAACACTTACAGGCAATAAATCAGCTGGGGAGGAAAAAAATTTACACCGCTTACCTGAAATTCCAAGAAAACACATCTGCTAATGAGCACCCCACAGAGACTGGCTGGGATGAGGAGAGCACCGGGGCAGCGGCAGAGGATTTCTGCCTCTCTGTACAATCCTTCTTTTATTACATAACATAAAGTTATCTTATTCTGTATATCATAATTGAGGGGTATTACACAAATTATCTTGATCCTTTTAATAGTAAGTAAACAGATGGAGAGATAATAACAATTCTCTATAAAAAGCAACAAATATTTGTGCCGGCATCTTTGTGCCTAAGTTTTGTTTCTGAACTCTGCCCCTGAGAAGTCCCAATTAGTTTTCTTCTTTCTGAACCTTTCTAGATTCAGTGTTTCCCAATTTTCTGCTTTCCATTAGCATAACTACAGCTCAACTGAACATATGGTACTTGCAACTGTTATTTGTGTCTGCTAAACTGCTACATACATTATCTTATTCTAGCTTTTAAATGCCTTGAATTAAGAAATGATGGTGCCTCTTATTGTGTAAGGGTTTCTTTATCCCAAGCAATGCACTTTGCTGTATTTAAAAGGAACCTTTTCAATAAGGGACACTGGTTAAACAAACAGGAGAAATGGTAAAAATGACTATTCACAAGTGCTAAACACACAATTCTAATAATACAATTTTTGATCTTTTTTGAAAAAAACTAATCTTTTTTTTTTTATTTCAACTCTGTGTTATTTGATCTAATCATATTTCCATAATGAAATATTTTCTTTTAAAGTTGGCAGCATTTCTTTGAATCCCCCACTTGATACTGCCTAGAAAGTTTATCTAAGATCGGAAGATGTATTAGCTAGGTAGCCACACATTTGTAATTAATTACCTGCTTCACAGAGATGTTAGATTTGCCATTTACAAACAAAAGCCAGAATAATTAGAACAGACTTTGAGCAAAATCTGGTATTTCAGGATTACTGAGAGAAAATGGAACACTGAATAAAGACTGTTAGCGGTTGGTCCACAGGCTCCATGTTTCAGTATCAGTTGGAGGACAGAGAAAAAAAAGCCTTTTTGCAGATGGAAATTTACTTTCCATTAGCTTTTCCCAAATCCCATTTCAGGTAGCACTGCACACAGTATTTACCAATTCATGTTGAGGTATCTAACTCCTCATGAAACCCTTGTGGCCTACACTTATTTCTCTACATAAGCAAGTAAAGGATATTTCCCAACAACACCTGCATGGAAAGGATTTCAACAATGTCAAAGCCAAATAACATTTCAGTGAAGAGTCTTCTGGGACTTCCACTGTAATCGTGGCTGCCACAAACCTGCAGCACAGGCTCAGCTATATGCACTGAGAATATTCCCACTGGCTTTCTTGCGGAAAAGGAATTCCCAGTGGTCTCTTCTCTGACCTTTTCCTAAGCTCTGAACTGAGATTGATTTTTTTTCATTCTTAAATTAATCCTCCTGAATTTCCCTGGCACTAACCTCAGTGAGAACACTTTAACAGAATGAGCAATGCAGCTCCACTGCAGCAGGAAAAAAAGCCCCAAACAAACAAATCAATCTCTCACCAGCCCCAGAAACTAGTTTTCTTTTTCCCTGGGACTTCTTTTGCATGAAACGGTATTTCACCACCAGCCAGATGACTGATGTGTAATGGAAGGGACCATCAAGAAAATTCTCATGGCCTGCATTAGCCGCTCTTCCCTAGCAGAACCTTCTTCTAACATTTCTGTGCTTTACATGACTGTTCCTTCATTCTGATCCCACTCCTACATACCCGATTCACATAGGCATAGCTTCTGAAAAGAAAAAAGCTCACCAATTTCTGAGTTTATGATAAGACCAATTGCAAAAACCAGTTTCTGTGATATGGTGTTGTTACACAGTCACTAAACCTCATGAGAAGGATTATTAACACCATTCCACAAACCTCTGTTTCACACTGGTTTGTCTTCACTCTCAGTCACTGTGCTTCTGATTAGCAAAAAGGACATCCTGGAAACACCAGAGTGCTTATGAAGACTGCTGAGACTCACCAGGCAGGAGAGATAGAACTGTCTTCTGCCTCACAATGATAGTGTTGGTGCCTCCCACACTTCGCTGTACCAGGAATGTCTTTGCAGGGAACATAATTGCTGATGCAGCCATACCTGTGAAGCAAGAATATTCTATCCAAATTCCTGTTTATGCCTCTTTGGATATAGTGCCTTTAACACAAACTCTAATATGCACCCAAATACTTTGTTTCACTAGTTCACAAAACAAAAAAGGCATAGGGCAACTGAATGTGCCATTAGCAGACATCAGGGAGTTAATACAGCTACCAGGATGTAAGGAGTCCTGACTGAATGGACATGGAGCAGTTATAGACACAGCATTAAGAAAACTCTGCCTTTGGTGCTTCTTCCTCTGGAAATTTTGTTAGAGCTGTGCTTGGTTTGGTAGAATTAAAGGGAAGGTACCAAAGCTGGTAGGAAGAGCCTGTCAGAGTGATTTCACTCTTGCAGATTGATAGCTAGGCATGAAAGCAGAAGAGGAAGGAGGAGTACCTTCCTTGCTACCACGGAATTTAAAATTAGCCTGGACCTGGGCTACAGGGAGGGTAGTCAATGAAAGGGATGAAATCAAGTGAAGATATCTACAGCAGCTTCATTGTCTACTTATAAACAAATCATATCCCTTTTCTTTCCTTTATCAGAGCTCCCTAACTCAACATAGTGAGACATGACAGCCAAAGAAACATTTTATGGATAATCAGTGTTTTCCTTTGTTGGCACAAAAGCAAGCTCTCAACAGTTGCCTGACATTTCTTACATTCTGTATATACATACACTAACCTTTAAAAAAATACAGTAAAGCTTTTTTTTTCCCCCTCTTTAACATAACAGTACCTAGCACACCAGGCACAGTACACAGGGAATTTGGGAAGGAGGTGACAACTAGGCCCCAAATGCCAACACATCCCTTGCCAATCCTGGTAGTAAGGAAACACAGCCCCTGAAAGCCAAAGGTGACCACGCAGGAGCTGCAGGGCCAGGAGAGCTGCTGGGGGTTAACTCTGCTGCGCAGCAACAGTAACAGCCTTTGAATCCCAATGAACTCAGAGTTTACACCAAAAGGCAACTAAAGCATGGAAGCGATGACAAGCAGGACATGTGTTTTATTACAAAACCTCATGGTTATTTTCACCTCCTCTTTCTACAGATTTTGAATTAAAAAACAGGCATAAAAGCCAATATGCAAAGCCTAGCAGGGATGTTCACACAGGAAATTTCAGTCCTTGAATACGTGTGGTGCCTTGCAAACACATCCAATACATTTTAGCGCTGGATGTAGCCCTCTTTTGTGTCTTGATGGTTTCACAGCATGTGCCTCCAAGCGCTCGACACTGCACAGAACCACGGCGGCTCATGGCACCCAAGAGGGAGGCAGCAGCCTTACCCGGGCTCCTCCTGCGAGGCGGAGGTGCGAGGCCTATGGCGGGAGCTGCACACCTTGGGCTCAGCGCAAAGCCGCCTTTGTCCCTCGTGAGCAAAGCACTGACCGCCTCGTCCCGGCCTGCGCTGAGGTGGCTCAGCGAGGGACCCCTCACCACTCCTTTAACGCTTAAACCCCACGCGTGAACTGCGGCCATTCCGCCTCGTTCTGCCAGAGGGCACGCAGGAGCTAGCGGGGAAGAAGAGTGGAGCTCCGGCACGCAGCGAGGCGGCCGCGGCGGCTCCTCCGGAGTACCCATCTGTCCGGGTGCAGCAGGGGCACACAGCGGACCGAAGCTCCGCTGTCCTCCACCGCCTCCCCGGCCCCGATCCGTACTCACGGCTCTCCCGGCGATTCCCGACAGCCGGGCACCGAGGATGCGGCGAGCTCCGCCCGCGGGGCGTGCCCAGCCTGATCGAGCCGAACTGAGCCGGGGCGAGGTGCTGGGGGCGAAGCTCCGGGTGTAGCCGGGTGGACCCGCACACCGGAGGAGACTCCGGGCCGGTCTGTGGCGCGGTGAGGCGGGAGGCGCGCAAGCTCCGCCCGTGCTCAGGCCGCGCGGGAGGGCGCGGTGGCGGCGCCCGGGGCACTGGTCGAGACGCGGCCGCCATGTTGCCGGGCGGCCGCACCAGCGCATGGTCCAGGGCTGGGGCCGGAGCGCTGCCGCTGTCCGGCTGCGAGACCCCGGGGCAGTTTTTGCCTCCCTGCACCGGGTCTGCCTCATTATCTCGGTGGGCTGAATGTGCTGCCGTGAGGTGGCTGCACGCAGGGCATCCAGTTGGAGGTCTCCGTGTGGAGCGGCCCAGCATGGCGGTGTGGTCTGCCAGGGGCTGAGGTGAAGGGTTCACTTGTGCCCATCAGCTCCCCAAGGCGGTGGAAAGCTGGGTTTTCATGGCTGCTTCCTGTCAAATTACACAGGCAACTTCTTCTCTTCAGTTGTAATTGCCTGACAGTGATACTCTGTGACACAATTATAAAGGAAATTTTTGTGACATCCTCTCAAACGTAGCTCACTTCACCCATGGTCATAAGTGCAGAGGGTCAGTGGCCTGTGTGCAGAACCTGTTGGAAGCAACAGCCCTGGCTGCAGGTGTGCAGCTTCAGGGTTGGCACTCTTGGCCTTGCAAAGTTGTCCTGGTTCAAACAGGAGCTTCCCAGTGGCAGTGTGAGCTCGCAGCCCAGAAACCCAGCTGCATTCTGAGCTGCACCATCAGCAGTGTGACCACCAGGTCAACGGAGGTGATTCTCCTCCTCTACTTGGCTTTCATGAGATCCCTCCCTTGCAGTGCTGCATCCAGCTCTGGGGCCCCCCACACAAGAGGGACATGGACCTGCTTGTGTGAGTCCAGAGAAGCACTATGAAGATACTCAGAGGGCTGGAGCTCCTCTGCTATGGAGACAGGCTGAGAAAGCTGGAGCAGCTTCCAGTGCCTCCAAGGGGCCTAAAGAAAATTGGAGAGGGACTTCTTACAGGGGCATGTAGAGGTAGGACAAGGGATAATGGGTTTAAACTGAAAGAGGGGAGATTTAGATTAGATGTTAGGAAGAAATTCCTCCCTGTGAGGGTGCTGAGGCGCTGGCACAGGGTGCCCAGAGAAGCTGTGGCTGCCCCATCCCTGGCAGTGTTCAAGGCCAGGTTGGACGGGGCTTGGAGCAGCCTGCTCTAGTGGAAGGTGTCCGTGCCCATGGCAGGGGTCTGGAACTGGATGAGCTTTAAGGTCCCTTCCAACCCAAACCGTTCTATGATTTTGTGATTTGAAGCCAAAATCCCCCATCCAGAACCCCTGAACAGGAACACTGCAGAAAATGAGCAATATGATCAGTGAAGTATAGGGTCAGGTTCATGAGGCGCAGCATGAAGTACTGACCTGCCTCACTGCATCACAGCCCTCTGAAAGCCATGCAACATGAGAATAAAACAACTTGTTTGTTTGTGGTGGCAAAGGACTGAGCCAGTGAAAAACAGATGAGTCTGCAGAAACCCAAGGAGTACTTTATCAAGCTAATAGACATCAAAGAAATCTTGTTCAAGTAAGCTGTGCCAGAGGCCAGGTACTTCCCTTGTGGTTTGAAGAGAGCATTTAAAGCTGCAGGGTACAGTCATGAGTGTCACATCACCACCTCTTAATGGAGTAACACCTGGCCTTTGGAACAAACAGATGTTGAAAGTTGCATGTCCTTAAATGAACAGTCCTGGGTGAGAGGTAGCAGGTAATACAGCAAAAGAGCATCCATTTCTTCCATTCTGTTTAACTACATTCATTATCCAAAACTTCCAGTTAATCTCAGATTTTAATCCATCACCCCTTTCTGATTCCCACAGATGACATCCTTAGTGAACTAATGATAAACAGATTTCCCTTCTGGGGTTGCACCTGCTTGCAAATAGCCCAAATGGAACAAAGTAAGATTTGCATTTGTGTTAATTTACTTTTATTGACTAATATATATAATATATATATCTATATATATAAAATTGCACTCTTGGAGCTTTATCCTGAGGAAAAGCACCCACACATCCTCAAGAGAACTGTTTTTAGGAGCAGCACCAAGCTGCAAAATCTCTAGCTCCAGCAATAATTTCCCACAGTGGCCAGTAATAGCACACATTTCATCAGCTATCATGTGTTTTTTCCAGGGAGTGGCAAAGTGTGATTCATTTCAGATGCGAGTGTCTGCTAAAGCGTATTTTGAGAAGTTGAGGCAGGAAGTTGCACTGAACCACATTGCCATGGAAATATTCACTGGGGAAGGAGGACACAAATAAAACCAGTAAAACTTGCTAGTCATTTTAAGGATGTTGCCATCTGTTGCATGCACACCAAATAAAGGGTGCCCACACCAGGAATATTTCCATCTTTTCAAGAAAAAGCTTTGAGCAGGAATCTATCCACTTGAAAGACACAAGCCAATATAGGATAGTTTTCAGATGCTTCTCTAATTAGAAGAGACAGAAACAGGTGTCTGGGTGTTAGAAAACAGTTTTGGAGCTATGCAGCAGTTAACTTGGAGGCTTTGAAGACTGTTATCAGAACTGGCTGCAAATAGGAGACATTTGGGATCAAACACCCACCTTGAGCCTTCAGTCCTTGTGGAAATGCTCTTCAGGTGAACTGCAGTCAAAACTCATGCCTTCATGGGATGCCAGCAGGGAGAACATTGTACTGGGGAAGTACACATTTGAGTGTGGTCTGTGTTGGGATCTGTCTGCCACACACTCCATCTCCTGAGCATGAAGTGCATCACTTCTGCATTAGAAGTTCCTCTGCATTACTGCTGCATGAGAAGACTGTGTTGCAGAAAGAGCAGAAGGAGAAAACCAGAAACTTTTTACTTCTTGGACAACTTGCTTTTGGTATAGGACAAGATTTGGCTACTTCATTTAAGTAAGTAAGTGAGACAGTTGACATGAGAACTTCACAGCCACAACTTAAGAAATCAGTAATGCACAGAAGTGAGTAGTAACACAAGATAGTAGTCTGAAAGGAAAAAAACCCCAGCACGATAGTTGTGTGTGAAATTCCCCAGGTGTAATGCTAAGGTAAGAAAACACTGAGCGGGCCACCACAAGATGTCAGCATTGCAGAGTGGTTATTTCTGCCAGGTACAGAAAAGGGCTTTGCATCCTATCAGCGTTTGGCATTACTTTTTTGGTTTGTATCATGGCATAATATGGCCTTTTTAGCCATTGACATAGGGCTGTAAGTCCAAAATTGGCTGCAAAGGAGAGTTTCTTAATCGCAATTTTTTTTTTGTCTCATCCTCTATCGTAAAAAGCTTTTCTAAGTGCATTAACAGGGCCAGTATTAACAGCAGTACTAATGGTACATAATGCCTTGTAGCCGTCACTGAGTTGTTTGGGGCTGCATTCAGCCTGGGTGGAAAATCTCACTGAGATTTTGCCTGTATATTGGTGTGTCAGGAGGTTGTCCAGAGCTCCCTGCTGCTGCATGCTAGGCTTTTTTAAATCCTCACACTGGCTGGAGAAGGGTCTGCTGGCTTCAGTTCTGTGGAAGAAATGGGAAGAAAGTGTGAAATTGGTTTGGGCTTCTGTTTAGAGAAAAAGAATGCTTGGGTAGTGAATCTTTTTGAAGGTGTCCAGCAGCATAAGCCAAATCACCAGCCAAAGAATGAACTTCTTTTCCCCCTCATTTCTTTCTGCAAGAATAAAAGATCTGAGCAGCAGTTTTTGTTTGTTTCAAATCACCTCTCCAGCCTCATTTGTGTTTCACATTAAAATTCATCTGCTGTTTTAGTGGGATGATCTGTAGTTTTTGCCTATAGCATTCAGTCCTCCAAAACATTTTGTGTCACACACAACAGCTTTTTGACTCTCCTGCTGCTGCGGCTGTCATCAGCCCTGCCATGCTGCCAGCAGCTAGGGACAGGCTTAGGGAACAGGGAGTGACTGTGTCCTGCTCAGAGGAGACCAGAGGGAGGGTGCAGGAAGCATAGGGGGAACCCTGTGAGTTTGTAGCAGCCAGAGCACTGTTCTGCTGCGTTTCCTTTCCTGTTTATGTGGGCCAAGCCCATTCAGCCCTTGGCAGCAGTGATAGGAAGGCGCGACATCTTTGACCACCTGAAGATTTGCTTGTGAGATGAGTTTGGTCACTATTCAGAGGCTATCTTACAGTGTCAGGTTCATCTCTGCTACCTTTAGGGACCTATATGAGGAAAAAATGGTTTATGTCTGGACCTTTTAATCCCTTGGAAGGAGAGTTGGAGCGTGCCACACTGGGATGCGGGAGGGGGCAGATGTGTTCAGTATAACTCAGCATAGCGTTTTTGCTGTAACTCAGCCAGATCTTGGTGCTTTAAGTACCCATGGGGAGAAATAGTGTCCTGTCTGCCTTCCTGTAGCATGTGTGTTATGGTACAGGGCTCCCTTCTGTCACTGTAAAAGCTCTCATCACTAATGGATGTGGTTTAGGGTAGAGTGACTGTAACTTTCTAAACATCTATGAAAACCTTGTGACTATTTGATGATTTCACCATGATTGTAAGAAAACAGTCAGAATGGGTGTGCTGGGATCATGTTTAATCGATTGTGGCTCCCTAAAGAGTCTCTCATGATTTCTCCAACAATAACATGGAGGACAGTTTGCATGAAGCTGCATGAACTAAGTGCTTCTAACTTTAAACTATAGATTAGATGGCAGCCACAGCACATTATTTCTTTTACAGTAATGATAAACAAAGATTTAGGAATAGATAACATTTCTTGCATGTCTCAAAAGTATTTTTCCATAGTATCTTATTATGAACCATCTGGTCTCATTAATGTTTTATCAAAAACCAGCTGGCTGCTGTATTGTTCAGGCTATTCAGTAGCAGGCCTTCCTCATAAATTAGCCAAAAGGAATGGAACAGGAATTCCAGTTGTTCAGTTCTGAAAGAGAGATGAAGCTGACCATTAGCAGGTGATCAGAGCAGGACCTACAGAGTCAAACTGTGTTAAAATAACATATATTAGGATTTTTTTTCAATGGAACATTACAGAGGATACCTGTCACTGAGCCTCCAAAGAATGAGGCCCTTCACCTCCATGTCTCTGCACACACATACCTTTCAGTGTAAGCACTTTAGCAGGGTTCTTTAAAATATGACTATACAGCACATGGCACTGTTTAAAGTGTAGTTGCACAGTGCCTAGTACTACAGGCAGCTAGGTACAACTGATTGTAAATGATTACACAATACACATAGATTGAATAAATGGTAATTCCACTCACAGTTGTTGTCACATTTTTAGGTCTGTAAAAAACATGATCCTAAAGTTAGCACAGTTCATATCGATTTTGCTATTTATAGACATCCTTAAAGTTACAGAGAAAGGAAGAACTAAGAAAAGCACATCTAAAGAATACATAGAGTTTAGGACAAAACTGGCAAAACAAGTTGCTAAATGGCCTGCAGCGAAGAGTCTGTGACTGAAGCTGCCTGGAGAGAGGAAAGCTGACTGTAAGAAGTTTTCTTCGATCAGCTCCCCATGTTTATTCTGGTTCACAGAATTCCTCTAGCATCCCTGGAATGGATGTGTATGGCCTCAAAAGCACTCACTATAGGAGCAAATAGTTTGGGCAGAAGTTTCCAAAGAATCTGCAGTGTGTGATTGCTGTTCCTCAGGAGGCAGACAGCTGGATGGTGTTTGTATTACACTGACACATAACTGGAGAACGGCTGAAGTCAAACATCACAATATGTTCAGAAGCTAACATTAATATTTCATTGGATAACAACAGACACATTTTCATCTGCTACATTTGTAGCAATAGCTTTGTTATGATTTAAAACAAATTTTGTCTCTCTGTTCTGTTTTTTGTGCCTCCTTTGTTTTATTTCCCAGTTAATTTGCAACTCCTTAGCTGCCATTCTCATTATCTGCTAACTGTCAGCTCCATCTCTCTCAGAACTGAACAACTGCAATTCCTGTTCCAGGGCAATTTGAAAGGGCTTTCTCCAGGAGAACAAAGTAAATGCATTTTTAAGTACCCACAAAGAGATTGAGAGTTTTTTCTAGAGACATTTGAAGCAGGCTACAGCCTACAAAAGTAGCACATGCATTGAGGAGAAGACTGTAAGTGGCAAACAAGCCAGAGGCCCCAGAGGGTCCTGAGCACCTGTGAGGCTGCATTACTACTACAAGGTGAGTCAGGGCAGCTTCCCAAGGTATCTGCAGCAGGAGCTGCCAGGGGCTCTCTGCACCTTCTGCTGTAGAAATACATGCTGCAAGGGAGGACAAAAGGGAAAACCCACCTTATTTCTCACAGGGCTGAAAGTTCAGCCCTGATGGGTATTAAAATCAAGGCCCCATGTTTCTTCTTAAAAGCATTTAAATTTTCAGCTTGCTGGAATTCTTCAGCTGCTCTCCAGTTTCAGCACTTGAAGGGTTTTCTTTGCAATGTCTTTCAGACACTGGGGTAAGAACATACCTGGTCTTTCCCCACTAAAGAGAAGCAGAATGAAAAGAACATAGTTCTTTTTGAAACAATGAGCAAGGGCTGTCAAGTGGCTGAAAACTGTGTGGGCTCCTCATTGCATAGGAGTTTATTTTATTATATATAAGTGTTGCCCCAAAAGACAGCAAGGTCAGTTCTCTGTCTCTTCACAGACAAGCCTGTTCTCTGACAATTAAATATGTGTTTTATTTTCCTCTATCATAGACTGAAACTGGTGTTATTGCTGCTTATACTACCCTTATTTGTCTGAACAACACACTGATTTGAGCGAGTAGCATCCATAATGGGTGATGCAAGTAACCTTGTGTGGATGGCTTTCTTACTGTCAGCACTACTCTCTTTGCAACCAGGAGACAGGAATGTGCTTCCTCCTCCAGAACTAGTTGCAGTCAGCTTGAGCTGGGGCTTATTTGGTTCTTACTGTCAGGCCTCACCACTGCCAATACACCAGAGTGTAAGAGTGCAATTTCTAACAGAGAAGGAAAACCAGCTGTGTCCTGAAAGGAAGTGTTTGTATGAAAGGAAACCGAGCAACCAGTACTGGGAAAGCATGAACTGCAGTCATTCTTTTAGCTAGGACCTTGTGACAGCACATTTCAATACTGAGAATCTTATTTCAACAACATATACTCCTTCCTCTCATTCCCTTCCCCCATCATTTCAAACAATCCCTATTAGTATCAAGACCAAAGCATTCACATGAGCATCAGCTTTAGGGAGCTCTGCAGCTAGATAAAATAGAGTGAAGCTCCCACTATGGCCTTTCTTGCAGTGTCTCTTGCAGGTCTCTCAGTTTCTCTTATTCACAAAAGGTGAAAATACAGTATCTGTAAGTTCCCTATCCTCCATCAGCTTTGGCTGAAATTTTACTCTCTCTTCAAAATGAAAGGGAACAAGTTAAGAATGGGCATCCTCTGGTAACCAGAGAACTCAGTTTGCTCTAACTGACCTGCTTGTGATGCTCCTTCTGAAGCAAATTCCTCAGTAGAAGTTTCTGCCATGAAAGGAATTAAAAATTCGGTGCACTGTTTTCAGACTTCGTAAGAAAATTGATTGTCTCATCCAGAAAACCTGCATAGCTATTATATAGCTCTAGTTGCTTTCACAAGATTGGTTTCATTGGCTGAAGTGCAAGTAACACTGAATACGAGTATCTCTTGAGTTCACTCCATCTTCAGTCTGTCAATGACTGAAATAATAACAAACCTAAGCGTAAACAAAACAGTAAATCTTTCTCAGCTATTAGACAGGTTCTTATCTATTGATAGATCTATGTAATCATCCTTGCTCTAGGCAACGAATCTAGACATTGCACACATACCCTCATAAAACCGAAGGAGGAAAGGATTTTTCAAGGCATGTACTGCAGTAATTCAAACTAGATTTACTGCAGCCTTTTATCACGGCTTCCTTTTTTTTCCAACACAAGTTAGAAAGTAAGAAATTTGTAATTTAGGAAAGCATTTTTTTATTGAAGAAGTTTTAATAAAGAAAACCAATGTTAACTACGCAAAAAAAGATCTTATTTTCAGGTTCTCTGGTCTCAGTAAAATAGCAAGTGAAACATCAGCTCAGAAAATCCTCAAAGAGAAATAGTGCCCTAACACTTAGAGAAAGACAGTGATTCCTGAGGTCTGTGAAACTACAGACAGAAACATCAGCTGATGTTCTTACACAACATCTCGTCTCCCAGGAATTTATTATTGTTCCAAGATCCTGTAAAAACTTCCATAAATGAGCCCACAGAGTCAAATTTGCAGTTAACTTAAGCCTCCATTATACTCAGCTCAGTAGAGCAATGTTGATATACCTCAAATGAAGGTTTGCACACAGCAATTTCAAATATTTCCTTTGGTACAGAGTAAGCAAAGATACAAATGCATAAGTATATAGCAGGATTGAGTAGCTGGCTAGCTTTTAACCTCATTCAAAAACTCAGCATAACCCTACACATTCATATGCATCCCCTGTGCAATAGGGTGTCTAAGTTAAAAATCAACAAATTGAGCATGGGGAGTAATGTTTGCAAGAGGAAAGAAATGTAACAGAGGCATATGAAAGAAGAAAAAGGCAAGACGTGTCAGTTACGACGCAGAGTAAACTCTGCTCAGCTGTCAGTGGTTTTCCTCATGCTGTGATGGTCTGAATCACTCTGCAGTAAACAAAATGACTTTAAAATAAAGATTACTGTAAATGAACAGACAGCTGACCTTAAAAACAAATTGAATGCAAGGTCTATACCAGCCAAGCTTACCTGACCCTTCTGTAGGGCAGAACAGCCTGTTTTGTCTCAACAGCGCTGACCACATTGTGGGTATTTGGCATGTCACTAGCTCAAGGGGCCATCCAAAGAAATTGACTCCATGTCCATTTCTCTGCAAGAGAAGTTCCTACTGCCCTAGGTGTTTGTGATTAGGGCAGCAATAAGGAACAGGTTATGCCATCTTCCTCTCCCTTTTACGAGTATGACAAAAATATTACTACTGTAAACTGCTGTTTTCCCAGCAACTTGAACTGAACACTGGTTATTTCAGGTGCTATTTTAAGCACATTAGTTTTCTATGAAATTAATCAGCAATGAAGTGATTCCCACTGACATGATGAACAAGTTCCAAATTTCCTCACCCAATATAGAACCAAAATGGCTGGATTTCAAAAACCAGAAGCTGATTCTTTCCTGCTATAAAAACTGTTTTTCTTTCAGTCTCTATCCTTATTCCTCCATGTGCAACAGCTAAGGATATTTTGCATGGTAACAGATTTATTGATCCAATTTTCCCAGCTCTTCCTGGAACTTCTCTGCTCCTTCCCACCAAATCTTTGCACACACTGAGCTTAGGAAGTGCTGCAGAACTGCAGTCAGGAATTACGGGTTGGTGAGGAATTACACTCACTGTACTCTTTTTTCAAGATCCTAATCCATCTGTATTGCATTTTATACATATATGGTGGGATGGTGTAACGTAGTTGAGATCTGACTGGAAGAGCTGTCCTGAATCACCATCTCTAAGGGAGAAAACATCACATTGATACCGTTTCCTTCCAGTTACTTACTTTATCCAGTAAATACTCTGTTTCCATGGTTTTTAAAGTTGTTTTATGGAGAACATGTGGTTTGTGGTTTCCACATTAATGCTAAAGCATAACGTTTATGCTGCACATCTGTCTACTAAATACTGCTTTTAAGAATCAACTTCTAGCTGTAAATGAATTTCATCAGCTTACCCCTTGCCCTGCCCCAGTGTCAGCATAACAGCCATGTGACAGTGCTGTACAGTGAGTGCAGATTAACAACTGGAACATTGCACAACTACAGGACAAACTGTGAGAGTGATGAACAAGGCTTCTAGCAGATGGAAGCTCTTTCATACTTGCCATTTTGGAAAGTGTAAAATGCACAGATCATTACAGCAGCTAGACTTAGAAGATGAAGAAAGATGCTTACAACCCTTGGGAAAAAGTCAGGGTGCTCTATGACCTTTTGCAAGTATGGTTTATTAACATCCAACTAAATTGGTTACAGAGACAAAAATAATAAATCAACTTGTGCACCAAGGTGCTCCAACATTGTTACAGGTTTTTGGAGTAAAAGCAGAAAACAGGAATGATCCTGACTACAGAAAGTTCTCAAAAATCTGGAGGTCAGTGATAATTCTAACACATGAGATATCTTTCTTCATTCTGAAATCATTAATGCCCTATCAAAACAAACAACAAATTCAGCATTTAGCAGCTTTCCATATGCAATACCTCATACATGTGGTATGTATTTCCAGTCCTGGAACTAGTAAAATACTGTTAATATGAATACAAGACTGCCTGATTCTCAGGGATACCAGCCATCTCCAAGGTGTGGCGCTGAAGGAGCTCATCACCTCTTGAGGATCAACCTCCCAAACATTCTCATAAGCTTTTACACAGTTCTTGTTTATACAACAAAACCATCAAATCCACAATTCGCATATAAAAGGAACTGCTTAAAATAATTGTTTAACATATGGCAACTATGTATGTGGAAAATTTCTCTTATTGCTTTCAAAAGCTGCAATGAGAACAGTATCTAAGAACTCAGCAGAACAACAATACATTTGGTGGTAAGTTACAGCATTTACCAAGTTTCAACAGAGAAGCCAGACAACATGTGCAGTTTCTTATGAACCCGCAGCTGCTGGAGAGTAAGTAGCACCCACCAATAGCTAGAAAATAGAAAGGATGAGTTAGTGAATCCTGTGATTTTTATTTATAGTAGGCATAATCCATGAATGAAAACACACTCAACCAAAAAAACCTTTTTCTCAGACTTCACTCCTTTGAATAGCACCATCTGACTCTAGCCCTTGCAAGATGTATTCAGTTGTGGAAAAGTTGGATTTCATCTTTCCCTTTTGTATGCAAAAAGTGCTCCATTGAATAAAACAACATATGCTGGAAACGTCCTGCTCTGCAAAGCTGGTAATCTAGAAACAACAGAATAGATGCACAGAAGCAGATGCAAGGACATTTATCAGGAGTATATTGATTAGACAGAGCTCATGTACGTTTCCGTGCCATGCCAACTCTTACCATACCTGACTCCAGAGTGCAAATTGGAAGAAAGCCTTGCTCAGAGTAAAGGAAACCACAGAAGTAGGCCATGATGTTTAGAGGGAAAGTTTTTAACAAAATCTTAGGAGTGATTTGTCATTTAAAAGTTTGTTAGAACGGACTGTTTTTCTGTTCTTCAAATTGTCTTTAATAAAGAGAAAAACTGAATGCTGAATAAGGACTGGTAGACATGAAGGGGCACATAGAAAACAGGACTGTAAAGAGCTGAGGCATGGGAATGGGTGAGGTCTTTGTTAGGTTGGTTTTTGGTTGGGTTTTTTGGGACCAGCACTGGACCTTTGCGCAATCCAAAAGCTGTCCCTGGTTGTACATTCCAGCCCCATAAAGTTATGTTCTTTTTCGTACAGTGATCTGGCTTCAACAGTAAACTGCCAAGTAATAAGGTGACTGCAACCGGCACCTCCTCCAGAAGCAGGTTTTAAAAGCAGAAATCCTGCTTCCAGTCCTTTAAAAAAAACCTTGTTGATGGAAGAACAGCTCTTCAGGATGTTTCCTTATCAAAATTTTGGCTGGTTTTGCTCTTCTTTACGAGCATCTAATTTTCTGAGCTCTGTATTACAGAACCTAAGTACTTTGCTGGATCTGAAAGAAGTACATCAGTGCTGGCAAATCAACACAAAGCGTATCTCAGAGAGCAGAGAAATGGAAAGAAAAGCAGTGATTAATGGGGTATTTCAGTTCCACTCAGTCTAAAGGGCCCTTTATGCTACCTGAACAAGTGACACTGTTTCATAATCCCACTGTAACAAGCGTTAAGCCTGCAAAACTGGAAGCAGAGTTGTAAGCTTCTGCTTCTATGACCACTATTTCCCTGGATTTTTTTGCTTTCTTTGCTATGTAATTTGAAAACTGAGCCAGTGTTTTAAGACCCAAAGGTTCAGTTTTAGCCACTTAGCTGTTCCGTCATCTATGTTGATATAAATTCACTGTGAGTGGTTTACTCTGAAGGGATTCACAAAGAAAGACAGTGCTAGAAGAGTGCTTCTCAAACTGCCTTCCCAAATCATATTTAGTAATGTTTATATAGTTATCAAATAAGAAAGCTGTAACAGCAGGCAATGGGCATCAGGAAATTTGAAGACTGATCCACTGAGCTGAACAGCTTGGGGATCACTCCTGCGTATGAAAGGAAGCAGTAAGTTGTCCGATATGTTCTTTTCACCATACAGAGTAGAAACTGGGGAGGGAAAAGTCCCTCTATGTCAGTTATTAGAAACAACAGTCTTAGTTATACTGCAGAAAGCTACTGCGAATTGTGTACCCATTCACACATACAAAGTTTTGGGGGAGAAAATTACCAAAATTTTGTATTTTAACAAGAATAACTGTATAGAGTATATTAAGGTTTGTGATAATGAATATATTTTTATGCAGAAATACACAGAGGTAACATCAAGACAATTTTCTTCCACTTCTTAATATACAGATGACAGAAGCTTAACGACTAAACCAGAACAATGCAACAGTAAGCACGGACAGCTATGCAGCTGTTGGAAACATGGGGCCATATCGTGTTTGCAGATGTGTGTCAGAGATTTACAAAAGGAGCTACTACTTGGGCAATGATTTTTACTTCATGCATTTAAGAAATGCCCTGGATTATTCTCAGGCATTATTTTTCTGGAGCTGATAGTGAAATTCTGCAGTTTACTTTCTTGATATGGGAATTTTGCTGAAGAAATTTTTAGATAAGGCACTAAGCCAAATGCTTCCTGTCATTATGTATTTTAGACATTTTAGACTGTAAGATAAATGGCAACACTGCCAGTCTGAGTTCTCAAAAAACAAACCCACCAAATATGAGATTAGTTTCATATAACACCTGCTGATTTTAATGCATGACAATACCGTGCCTTTTGGCAACTAATTCTTTAATTTCAGGTGCTATCAACTATTAACTCATCTGTCAAAGTACGGGAAAATCCCCCCATACACAGAAAATACAACCCTAGCAATCAGATCAGACAGTAATCACGGCAGCTGCCAGATATGACTATGAACAAGTTTATTGCATCCTCCACAAATACTGTTCCCTTTCTTAAAAGTTTTTATTTCCCCTACCCTATTTTGTTGTTAAATGAATGTTATTTCTAGTAGAAATGGTAACTACCGACAGCAAGGATAATTACAAATATCAACTCATTTCTTTTCCATATTTTGATAGTACAAGAATAAAACATGGGAAGGGAACAAGCCATGAAGAGATCCTCACTGTCTTTGAAAAGCCAAACAGCCCCCAGAAGTTACAATTTCCTTTGGAATCAAAGCCCAGATTTTGTCTTTATATTGATGTGAAGCTCACCTTGTTGCAAGTTGCTGGCACTGCAGTGAAGTATTTAAAAGACATATTAAACAGAAAGAATAATGCTGACTTCTTTGGTAATAAGTTACAGAAATGATACTGAGGCAGAGTTCCTGGGCAGAGTGAAAAATGGTGAAAAAGCATTCATCTCCCTCTAAGAATATGGAGCTTCAAGGTAACAGAAAGCAAAATTCAAATATACGTCTAATCTGACATCACAGATTCGGTTTAAAATGGAAGCTTTCGTAGTATTTCCTTCATATTACATATAATGGATCCATCTTGAATGAATTTTCTTTAGCACAATGCAGCACACAGTAAAATGCAAGCTTTTCAAAGCTACTACCCCTCAAGGAGTCTACCTTATCCATGCCATGTCAATTGTTCCAGTCATAAGCCAGTTTTAACATGCCAACAACATTTGGTTATGTTTTGTGTTACTGAAGTGGCATGTAAGAAAAAGAAAAGGGGGGTGGGGTGGGGTGCTGGTGGTAGTAGTGGTGATGAGATACAGATCTGTAACTCTGTTGTTGCCAGAGAGATACACAGATCATTCATAGAACAGACTTGAAGAATCATGGGTCAGGTTTGAACTGAGGACAGGTAGGAATTGTGGCATTGTGATTTGATGGAAAAACCAAGAATACTGCCCATCTCTGTAATCTTCATTCAAAAGTGCAACTTCTGCTACATTTGTTTCCTGCTGAATTTCTGACCAGTAGTTCTGTGTTCAGTAGTTTCACAACTCTAGCCATATGTGTGAAATTACAGGAAAGGGATGCAACTGATTTAGTGCAAGACATTTGAATATTTATCTGAACATAACAAACAAACAGAGGAAGATCAAAGACTCCATACACTTCTCCATAAGGCAGATGGTCATTTTTTTAAATATAAGATCTTAAATGTGTTGTTTATTTCTTAAGAGGTAGAAAATATCAAAATACTACGAAAAAATTTCTAGCTTAAAACAATCAGTTTGCTTACTTTTTAAAAAGTCTTACTGGTGCAATTTCTAGGTTAATAAAAACAAATGAAGCTATGGAAGCACAGGATTTCGTGCTCTGTATAGATTTTACGTACTGGAAAAGAGAGAGCTTCTTCATCTAGTCAGTGCTTAAGCAGTATATACACAAAGGATCTCCTCCTATTGCCCTGTTGGGGGCTATAAATCCAAAGCGGAATTTTTTCCCAGTGGAAAATTTTGGCGAATCCTGAAGTTCTAGCACTACACTTAGCTGGGTACAGTTTATGTATAAGGCAGTAGAACCACTGATGTAAGCTCAGAACTACCTCTTCCATAATGCTAAGAATTAGCTAAGAATGCTAATAGAAACAAAAGCTTAATTAAATCTTTTGTACAAGCAGCAAAAGATCATACTCAGATTCCAGCACCAGCTGTCATCCTGTTTTAGCAATTTATACCAGCCCAGAGGCAGCCAAACTAACCATTGAACTGTGGCAGCTTACCTACAGTTTGAGTTACTAAGGCTTGCACTCTGATTTCTCAGCACAGCTACGGTACTGCTGATGCCACAGTCTCCACTGCAATTCAATAAGGCATTAAGTTAACTCAGAACTGACATTATTACACATTGGAAAAGTAGTGTAAAAGCTCGTCTTTTCCCTCTTGCTGTTAACATTCAGTACTATTTTATTAAATATCTTATAAAAAGAACTCAGGCTAGCTATACATTCAAACAATCACTGCAATAGTCAGAGTAAAGGAAATGAATTATCAGATTCTAAATTAAGAACAATTCTGGAGATACGCACACTTGCACACATACACACACCCCACACATATATTATATGTGTGTGTGTATATATAGATATATATATATAGAGATAGGTATATTTTATATATACTTCTTTCAAATCAGATCCAAGAATGCAGTACAGAATATCTTCATTTAGCTCCTCTTTCACCAGAGGACAGGATTGTCCAGTTTGGAAAAACCAGGTTCTTTTCTAAGGTCCATGTAGGTTCCATTGCTCACCCAGGAGTCATCATTGGATTTCCTATTAAAGATTAAACAGATGTATTAAATGTAAAGCTTATATTTTCCATACCTATGCTCTGTAATGCAATGTAGCACTCTGCACAGATACCCAATTCAGCTCACAAACCAGGTGCAGCCTTCAAATAGGGCAGTATAGCTTGGAGTGCCGAACTGGTATGTCTGCATTTGGCCTTGGAGATAACACCTCAGTAGCCTAGTGTTCTGCTGAGATCAACACGCTTTCTGCACTGTCACATGCCAGTGCTTAGCATCTAAAACTAAATAAAGTCCACGTTTATTTTATGGTCTCAAAGGCAGCTTTGTGTGGATAAGCAGAAATATTCCTTTTACCTCTCTAAAGATGACTTGCCACAGCTACTGCATAAAGATAGCCTATAAGCTCTCAGTCATGAGGCAACCCTCATTGCTCTAGATACCTTACCCTGAAAGAATCAGTCTGCTTTTAATCTAGTGTGCAACATTTCTGGCACAATAAACAACTATTTTGAAACTAAATCAAGGGTTGTGACTTGCTGAAGAGAGAAATCACTATTGAAAAGCCAAATGCATAGTTCATATCTTCTCTAACACCGTGTAACACTTTTGCTATATAGTAATTAAACTCTGTATTCTGTTATTTTAATCTACAGCACAAATCTCAGTTTTTAAATCATCATTGAAAGGATTCAAACCCTCACCCTTATTCACAATTCTCACTGTGAATATACTATTATGAAGACTGCCTCTATTCTGCTGGAAGCAACAGTTGCTTCTCATTAGTAGGTGTGACTGACATGTGATGAGTTAGCTCACCAGCTAGTCACACATCTAGTGGTCTAAGCCATTCCCTTTTTGCACCTGTTTTAAATGCTTCTGTGTTCCTCAAAAGTACATTACCTATGTATCCAGACAAAAATTAGGATCCCAGATCTGCTAACTGTGATACATAGGCCCATACAACATTCACTTAGGCTCCAACTCTTTCAGCGCAGAACTGGAGGGCAAAGGTCATGTCCTCACTACCATTCATTTTTGCCTTTCAATGGCTGAAGTCTCCTGTTAATTGATTTATAACAGGAAGAAACAAAGTGCCCTCTGAATGATAATTCTCTCACCATGAAATAGGGGAAACATGTTCAAAAATGGCCCTGGAAATGAAAGGCTCCAACTCTGCAGACTTCTGCACAAGGCAATCCCAATGAATTCAGCAGAAGTTCACAGAGATAATTAAGCTAAATCCAGCCACTTGACCTCGTTTGAAAGTATCAGAGATTCTACATTCACTCAAGCAAATTCAAATAAGTTGCCATAAAGGTAAAAAATCAGAAAGAAATTCAGGGATGCAGTAATAAAAAACCAATATAGAATTCTGAGTTTTAACTAAGTCTGGAGGTTCTACATTCCCCAACTAGAAAAATCAAGACTATAGAAGAAACCTGGAAAAAAAAATGGAGCCTGCTCTATGGCAGGTTAGAACCAGATCTATAATAAGAATTGCAATATATGGTAGCACGTTACTTATTACATAGTACCTGAAAAATCTAGGCTGATGCTCTAGTTTGTTTTCGTCCAGCACCTTCCGTCGTTCTCTCTGTAGCTGCTCAATCCTCTGCTTTTGCATTTCAGCTCCTTCAATATTCCCTTCTTCTAGAAACCTGTAGCACCAGCAGCAATAAGAGAGACAACTGGTGTTCATGTTCCCCGTCTTTGCCAGGTCCTCTAGATCCAGAATCTAATCTTTACAGCAGGCAGTTCACAGTGTTTGAAAGATGAACAGCCACATCTGTAGGCAACTGCACTATCAGAAAGCACTTCAGGGAAAGTAAGTCTCATGACAAGCTCAGAGTTGTAGTAATTTTGTATTCATTTACTTGGAATTTAGCAACAGCAGAAATTCGACTGCAGAGAAAAGTTTCAACTGCTTCAGTTTTTGGCTATTCAAACACAGAACACACAACATCCAGTACCTGAAGTACTGAAGTTTTAATATTTTTTGAAAGGTAGTTATCTAGAAGCATACAAGAGCCAATTTAGGAAACACTGGTCCAGCATGACTAGACCATCTCTGATAAGTGATGAAAATGTCTGTTTCAGATGCACATTAATGTAGAAATAGAAACACACTGCTGGTATCTGCACAAAATAGTTGAAGCATAGGTTAAAGTGACTATAAAGAAGATGAAGAACTATGTGAGGAAGGTATTTAAAACTTTGTACCTTTGGTCTGGCCTAAAACGCGTATCAGTGGATGGGAGTAATGACCTAGTTTGCTGGTCCAGTTCATTTAACTCCAGTGCAAACTGAGTAAATCCGTACCACTGTTCATAACCTTTAGGCATTGGATCTACAGAAGAAGAGTACATTCAGAATCCCAATAAAATACTATTATCTTTAGAAGGAAAACTCCAAGCTCCCCTCACTCATTTGTTCATCTCCAAACCACAGTTTCAGCTCTGGGAGAATATAAGTTTTTTAATGATGTGACAAAAGACATCCCCCTTCATAACTTCACTGCAACAAAACAAATTTCTATTCTCTCTGCTGGAGCACCTCCCATATGAAGACAGTCTGAGAAAGTATGGGCTGTTCAGTCTGGAGAAGAGAAGGCTGCATGGAGACCTCACATCAGCTTTCCAGTACCTGAAGGGGGCCTATAGGGATGCTGAGGAGGGACTCTTCATTAGGGACTGTAGTGATAGGACAAAGGGTAACAGGTTAAAACTTAAAACAGGGGAAGTTTAGTTTAGATATAAGTAAGAAGCTCTTTACTGTAAGGGTGGTGAGGCACTAGAATGGGTTGCCCAGGGAAGTTGTGAATGCTCCATCCCTGGCGGTGTT
>WYDI02039673.1:0-14171 GCA_009867235.2 Psittacus erithacus
TAACCATGCCAAGTGCAAGGTCCTACACCTGGGTCAGAGCAATCCCAGGCACAGCTACAGGTTGGGCAGAGAAGAGAATGAACTGAGAGCAGCCCTGCGGAGGACTTCGGAGTGTTGATTGATGAGAAGCTTAACATGAGGCAGCAATGTGCACTTCCAGCTCAGAAAAACAACTGTGCACTGCATCAAAAGAAGCGTGACCAGAACGTCAAGGGAGGTGATTCTGACTCTCTACCTGCTCTGGTGAGACCTCACTTGGAGTACTGTGTTCAGCTCTGAGGGTCCAAACACAAGAGGGATGTGGACCTGCCTGAATGAGTCCAGAGGAGGCCATGAAGATGCTCTGAAGGCTGGAGCATCCTTCTTATGAAGACAGGCTGAGAGAGTTGGGCTTTTTCAGCCTGGAGAAGAGAAGGCTCAGGGAGACCTTAGAGCAGCTTCCAGTGTCTAAAGGGGGTCTGCAAGAAATGTGGAGAGGGACTTTTTACAGGGATGTGATAAGACAACAAAAAATGGTTTTAAACTGAAAGAGGAGAGATTTTGATTAGCTGTTAGAAAGAAATTCTTTAGTGTGAGGGTGGTGAGACACTGGCACAGGCTACCCAGAGAAAGTTGTGGCTGCCTCATCCCTGACCATGTTCAAGGCCAAGTTGGACAGGGTTTTGAGCAACCTGGTCAAGTGGAAGGTCGCAAGAGGATTGGAACTAGATGATCTTTATGGTCCCTTCCAACTCAAACCATTCTATGATTCTATGATGCAATGCACCACAAGGAAGTTTGAGTATACTTTTAATGTAACACAATAGATACTCCAGAGGAAAAATAATTACAGTGACTGAGGAAGTTTGCACTTATGAACCCAATTTTGAGCTCAATTATGTCAGTGCAGTTTTGAAGTCTAGCAGCAGGTAAAAGAGGATAATGCCATTTAATTCAGTGGAAAGATTCACTGGGCTTTGCTCAGACACCAAGTGCACTAAAAAGGTCACTTTTCTCAGTGCAGAGTGAATTGTGCAAGGTTCTCTCAATTATTTTGCTCCATATTCATTTCAGTTAATTAAGACACTTTGTATTCCTTGTAATGAATAAGTCTTAGCTGTGAATGGAAGGTGGCACTTCCCACCTCTTTGATGGACTGGACTTATAGGCTGACACTTCTTACTGGCTGAGAAGTATTATATTAACTAGTTGACTAGTCTTCCAAGGATAATGCTAAAGTAGTTATTCATGAAACTTCCTATTCAAAGCTCTTGAAAACATTAAATATGCTAATCTTCCTCTGACAAAAAATAAGCAAAATTACTGATTCTCTGCATTTTCCATACTATATAATTTTCTCCCTATCTGAATGACCTAAGATCCTACCACCATTTCCTCTGCTTGGTTAAGACAGGGAACAGCTGACTGGTTGCACTTCCATATTTCCAGGAAAGCAATAAAAAAGAGCTATAAGCCATTTTTCTCTGTAATTTCTATTATTATTTGTGTCTGTATCCAAATCTTGGCCTGACTTGATAAATGAATCTCTAAGAATTTGTAGGGCTTGATGCATTTTACTCATAAAACTGAATTATAAGACTGTATGACTTTGGCAGGTCCTTAAATAAGCTACTTTCATACTTCCCTGCCACTGTATTCAGCCTTGACTTCTAACATCTCTAATTTTCCTGTCTTGGGGTACTTACAAACTGAAGTTGCCAATTAAATTATAACTTAGTAAAATTATTATAATTTTAAACACACTCTTTCAATAAAAGTAGAAGGCTTCAATAACAGTCAGTGTAATGATAGTATAATCCAAATGCTTTTTGTTACATCCATGTACAGACACTCAGCTTGGTGCAACTGGGTGGAACTTAACGGGATTACAGCAGAACAGATTTCTTTTCTTGTAATGTAAATTTTTGGGGGGCATTTTAGTGTATGCACTATTAAATCAGCCATAAATTCTCCTTTGCTGTGGTAAGTATGCCACAGTCCATGCGTGCTCTGCATTTTAGCTGTTTCTTGACACTGGTATTTACAATCTTTTATCTTTTGTGCTTCATAATTTGCAAGTGCTTATATGATGGACTACCATAGAGTTAATAGGCAGAAAGAGATGCTGCAAGGACAGCACCCAAAAGAGAGTTTCCTTGTAAGACAAAATCCTGTAATTTCTTTTCTCACTATTCTGTAGGGAATCAACAGCCAAATATTATTACTTTCTCTCTTTGCTTAAACTCATAACGATGCAATCAATTCATGATAAGAAAAAGAAAATCAGGACCTTCGAGCCTCAGAAAAAAAAGGGTTTTTTTGTTCCTTTTATATTTCAATGATTTATATGCTGTTTATATGATTTGGAATGCAGCTAAATTTTATATTTGAAAGGGGGTCTTAATTCAAGCGTTATGGAGAAGTCCTGTGTTAAATCTTTGCACAGACAGAGCTCTGTTGTTTGGCTGTTATCAGCCATATAGTATAATCAGTATAGTATAATAAAGTAGTATACTAAGTAGTATAATAAAACCTGTAGTCTGGTCCCTGATGAAACTTCTCAGGGACCACAATAACACAGGATCATATATATACATATACACAGACCTAGATGGATAATAAATGAAAGCTTTTCTAACATGTTTCAGCTCACCTTTGAAGATTTTGACCAAATGTTTTGGTAGAATGGGAATTAGGCGCTACAGAGGTCTTCTGGTAATCAATATGGCTTAAACAGATCTCAGCACTGCAATTAACATGTTATTGTACAAGTCAAATGAAGATGATCCATTCAACCACACAACCAGCTCTGGACAACCACCACAGAGACAATGCCTGAGATTTATACAATGTTTAAATGGGAAAAAAGTGAGTCAAAACACTGAGGTGCTTTCAACAAGTTCTTAATCAATTCACTAGTCGCATTGCATTCAATCTAGATGAAAGGAATCAATGGTACATTTAATTAGAAGGTTATTGCTTTTTTGAGAGGACTTGCAAAAGGAATTAGGATTCTTAAAAGGTGTGTTCAAAGTGTTCTTCATAGGGCATACCATGCTGCTTTATATACTGAAGTCATACAAATGAAGGCATGCTTTGTTCAAATGTAGGTAATTGCATATTTGTGCAGCTAAGTGACCTGATTTTCAGAGGTGCTGGGTGCTGACTTCTTTTGAAGTTTACATGTCTTCACTGCCTGTGAAAAGTAGGCCACTTATATAAATGCCTAAATATAGATTTTGGTGCTTGACTTTAGGCTGCCAAGCTTGACAGTTTCGGCTTTAATAAATAAAATAGACCTTCTAAGCTGAAAGTGTGTTAGTAAACTTGGCACTAGCTAGACAAACACTGACTGGATTACAGCAACAAACTGTGCATCTTTTGGGTCCATTCCACAAATGCTACGCGCCTTGAAAAAAATCCCAGCAGAAACAGGAGAGTGAATTCTGAAAGTAAACTCTTAAGTGTAAATAAACACTGGCTTTTGTATGCTTTCTTTCAGCACATTGACCATTATACAGAAAAATGCTTTGATGGGACTCTCATTGGAAATTTGTTCATGTCATATTTATGTATATGTACCTCTTAGCATAATAATCAGAGACTAACATGCAGTCAAATATGTAGCTTTTTAAACTATCCTTGCCAATCCTACCACTCATTACACCTGATAGGTTAATCAAAGTTAAAAACTCAAACAAACAATTCAAGACTAGAGCTACAGCTGCTGTAAATCTGTGTGCTTCATGCACTTCAAAGAAGGGAGTATGCTAATATAATCCAGCTGAGCATTTGGCCTCTAGACATGAGTTTACTTTACATTCAGAACCAAGAGTGAAATCTACAGGTATAAGTCAAAGCAGGTCAAATGCAAGTTAGTGGAGCAACACTGATTTGTGACAGCTGAGGAGCAAGAATTAGATTATGATGATAAAGATGTTTCTCATTACCCTTCCTAAGCATTTTTTTTTTAACAGGCAAACAAATTCACATGCTGAAGTAGAACAGTATGAGTTTGCAGTTCCTGTTTTAATGATGGCTTCTTTAAGACTATATATGGCTGTGACTTTACTGTTGTAGGTGAGGGAGCTGATTGTGCTGGGGAAACAGTTTCTCATAATGCAGTGCAGAGTTCAGGAGCACTGCAAAATGGTTTAATCCTGGGGTAAAAAGAGTGGTGGGATTTCTTCCTATATGATAGTGGCCAGCAGCATCTATCTTTTTCTAGGGTAGATCTGTTGAAAATGAGAACGCTTTGTTAATTCAGGTTTGCTGTAATGCTGATCTGAAATGTGTGTGGTTTAGTTCTTTGTGTGACCCTCATGTAAGTATACAGTATGTCATCTTAAAAGGAGTAAGTTAACTTATGGGAAGTAGGAGGAAGTACCTAGCAACTTTTGAATTAGGCTTCTGTTGTTTCCTTTTTTCATACTAGAGAACTAATGAGATCAGGTGCTTTGATACCTGGCTTTTATACTAGGCTAGGTAAAAGTCTAGGATTTGCAGCTGTGTATAGGGGGATCAACTCTAATACAGTGTCTCCAACCCCTTGGCTAGAAAAATCAATACTATCTTCAGTGGAATTTCAGATACCTATTTTGCAATGTGGTTGCATCCTTATGAATCTGAGGAAAACCAATCAGATAAAACCAGGACTATGTTATGTTAATCTGATCTCTTTCTCTGTTAAAAGAGAAATAGGGAGTGATTTCAAATGGTGTTTCTGTGCAGAAATTCAGCTAGGGTGATACTTACCAGGACCTAGGAATTTACATGCAGATCTAGTACAAGCGCTTTGGAAAATTCCTGTGCTTTGAGATACCCCTGATGTCTACATACACGTTTTGGTATGTGCACATTTTTATTTTTATTTTTTGTTTTTATTTCTTTTATATTTTAAATGCAGAATAATAATTTTTTTTTTTTAAATGCAGAAGAAATGTTGGAGAGGCTTTGAAGATCTGGCTTTGTGGTAGCTTGAAAAGACGTTTAGCTCTTTTCTAAATATAAAGCTTTATTATTGCTGCCTCTAAGAACAGAAAGCATCTATGCATATACATGTGCAATTTAGGTGGTATGACTCTTCAAAATCCATTTGCATCTCTAAATGGTGCTTGGGCAGAGAGGAAATTTGGTGACCCCTTCTACTTACATCACTAGTAATAATATGTTGTGGAAATGACTCTGGAGTTACTATTAAGAAAAGGAGTAGTTATAACTTTCCTGCAAAAGCAGTAATTGCATGATCTGCATTCAGGGGTTTTGGTATGTGCCCACAAAGCATAATATCTTGCTAGGAGTAACCAAACTTGTATCTTGGCTTAGAGCAGTGTGGCAGCCCTTAGGGAAGGTATAAAAATACAACTGGCCTTCCAAGGATAATGAACCCTGTCTGTTAATGAAGCTCGTCAATAGTGGCCAGTACTTTGCTGAAGTGGTAAAACATGCCAAATTTTCACATGTATGGCTTGCAGCTTTTCTGATTGAAAAAAGAGAAAAGGAAGAAAGGAAAGCACACATACAAAACAAACAAACAAAAAAATCTGGTAATTCAGTGGATGGTAGCTAATATATACAGGATTGCTTTCCTTTTTCATGCCTGGAGATTCTTTTCTTTAGAGAAAATGAGATTCAAATGACTTACAGTGCATACATCACAGCATAGTATTGCTTCTAGATCTGGAGAATCTTGCTGCCAGCTTGATGCTTTGTGGACATTCTTACAGTGTCGCTCATTGATGCCTTGGCATCCCTGCACAAGCACATAGCATTCATGGAAACTTAACTTTCCTTCCAGAGCAAGAGACAGAGAATGATCAGTGAATTGTTCTACTAATAAATCTGTGATTGTAGAAAATGTCTTCCACAGTTAAGGCTAAGTACCTGATTCAAAGTTGTTCTAAAGAATGGACTGAAGAAGTACATGATTAAATACTTTCCTCTACAGAGACCAATTATTATATTCAAAATCAAGTATGGCATTATTGAGGCAAATACAACATAAATAAAAGTACTTTTATAAATATATTAACAATAAAAAGAGGTCCAAGTAGAACCTCCATCCTCTGCTGGATACTATGTGAACCCTAAGGACTGAGGATAAAATAAAAACTGAGGTACTTAATGCTGCTTTAGCCTCAGTTTTTAGTAGTCACACTATCCTCAGGGTACTCAGTTCCCTGAACTGGATGGTGGAGATGGGCAGCTGAATGAAGTCTCTATAATTCAGAAAGAAATGATTAGCAGGTATTTTCCAACCTAGTTGACTCTATGATTCTATAAACAGCCTCTGCAAATTCACTAGCCGTGAAAAAAGAGATAACCTGTGTTATTGCAGAAATAGGCCTGGAAAGATGGAGAAGAAATGCACTCCATTTTGCATCATTGCATAGTCAAGCCTATTGCAAACAGGGAAATCTGTCTCCTGCCAGCTGGGTCAGTAGAGGTAGTATAACCACTCTGCTGTGAAGTTTCTTCATTAGTACAGCTTTCCTTCCTAGGGGAGAACTTGACATCTCCACATGTGTGAGGGGGAAGGAAGCAAAGCAGCAGCTCTGTTGCATTTTAAAGTAGGCAGTAGTTCCTTCTCACACTTTTGGGAAATATCTTTTCTTTGCATATTTGCCTTTCAGGTAGGGGGGCCTCAAATAAAACTTTTTCTGTTCATTCTGGCCCAGTTGCTGTTCTTAAATCTGACAGCAGGGAATGGAGCCCTGGTGTTGATACCTGCCACCTCACCTAATTTTCTTACACAGGTTTTGTCTTTTTTTCTTTTCCTCCGCATTAAATTGTGTTGATCCTTTTTACAGATAAGATATGTGCTATTGATTTAGTTATCTGTTTCTGCTATGCACAAGCACAGAATTTGTCTAAGTTAGCTATTTTTTGCTGTTCATTAAGTATTTGAATGAGATGTTCTTCGAACTCTTTTAAATTAATCATATTGCAAGTTCTGTCTATGACTGTAAACCAATCTTTCCACAAAATGAATCTTCTCTCTCTTAATTTAACCAAGGTGACCAAGAGCTGCAGATAAGTTTGCCTTTTGTAAAGAAAGCCTCTATTTTTGAGTTTAGTTTTGGTTTTTGTTTTTTTTTAAAGAAAGCCTCTTGAATTTATCGTCAGTCTTGAGTATTACCTTAATATTCTATTTCTGTCGTTATCTAAAGGGCCCAAAAATATTTTGTACCAGCAAGGCGAGATAAATGTGCTGGGGACAGGAATAGCAAGGACTCCTTTACTGTGTAAACCTGTGAGAAGAAATTATCATGAGATCTACCATCAATGTAGTTGATTGAACACTAAAAGAAAGTCCATACTTTACTGCTTGGATCACTTAATAAAACCCCCCAAAACAATCAAAAAAACATCACCAACAACAAAATGATACAGAGTGCCTGAAATACTGACTTTAAAATCCATTAGTGCGGCCTTTCCACAGATCCACAATAATTCCTGTTGCTTGCTTGTTTTGGTTTCCTTTGGTTTCTATCAAGGGAAAAGTTTCTACTAAAGTCAGTCTGTGTCAACCTGGCTTATGGTCATCTTGCTAATTATGGTCAAAAATAGTTTAAATCCTGCATCCTTTCTTCTCATTCTGCCTCATCTGTTCTTCTTGGCTACTTGAGAAAACAACAATTTTATTATTGGAAAATAATTTTTAGCTTTTTAAGTTGTCAAGTTTAAGTTATTGTCTAGTGGCACTTTTAATTGCCACTGATTTAAGAAATAAACCTTTCTCTCCAGAGCCCCAAGTTTGCTGAGGTTTGTGGGTTAAAAAGTTCTTCAAATTTGTTATTCCTGAGCTTCTCTGAGTTTGTATAAATAACTTCCTGTTTTCAGGACATGAGTAACTTCTCTGTTTTTAGGGGAACTAATGCCTGCTCTTCCCACTATAAGTCACCATCTTTGGTTAAGTAGTATAATGAAATTATGAGGATCTGCATATTAATTACTCATCACAGTCCTAGCTCTGTGTGTGTGTGTCTTAGTACATGGTGGGTACAAAATAATTTCAGCTTGGTTATGCCAAACATTACCTTGCATAAGCTGGGAGATGCTAACAGGTAGTTAACATGGTTCAAATGATACAAAGTGATTTAAGCTACAAGTTTATTCAACATATATGCAGTATGATTCGCATTTCAATACAGAAATGCTGGTTGTTGGGAGGAAGGGGAAGAGATTTTCTCATCATTGTAGAAGAACACATCTTGTGGCTGAACTTTCTGTACTATATTAAGGCACAGCAGTTCTGCTTTTCCCTTTTTACACTGGACAGATTGATACAAAACAGAAGGATGAGGCCAGGGGTGAGAACAAAAGGTTGTCCCACTCTCCCTTCTCTAAAACCAGAGCCACAGCAACTCCCCAGCATCTTCTAGGGGTTTTTTTTGTGGGTTTTTTTTTGGTTTTTTTTGGTTTTGTTTTTGTCTTCCCTTCTCGCCTCCCTCCTTTGCTCTCTCCTAATTTTTTTAAGTTCTTCGAGCATTTGGACATTTGGGATTCTCACTCGCTTTGTCAGGCCTGGCTCATAAAAGCTTTTCCCCAGAAGTATAGCTAATGTAATTATCTGCCTTAATTTTTACATTAGTCATGGAATGCTAATTAGGAAAAGTCTTCCAGGGTCAGTCTTTTGTTCTATGCAAGTCAACAGTCTGGGACAGGGGGACAGAGATGGTAGGAGCTTGCACACAACCTGTAACTAAAAGGAGTGTGTATAGTGCTCTCATTACAGATGACTAATTGTATTTTTCTGCGGGAGTAGCTGAGAAATTGGCAACCTTTCACTAAAAAAGTTTTTCGTATAAGTTGCCAACAATCTTGGTGTTCTCCTGTTCAGCTGACTTCAAAGGCATAGTAGCTCTTGTATTGAGGGCCAACTTTGAGAAATTGGAGCCTATTTCCACTCCAAATCTGCCTCAATCCAGCACTGGCAGCTGTGATCTCAGAAGGTCTGTTACTCTGGAGAAGGAGGGGTTTTTTATCTTGGGAAGGCAGAGAGGAGAAGATCCTCTAGCTCTAGAGGAATTGCCTTTCTTGAAAAAAGGTGGTGTGGCCATAGAGCTTGGTCTGGTTGCATAAACATCAAAAACATCCTGTAGTACTTTGCTAGTAATTCTCTGGTATGTGTCAGGTACCAGATCCAGAGCTGGTTTTAATATGGCTCCAAACAAAGGAACATCAGGTTAAATTTTACAATAAAACAAATTCCATGTCCGGGGTAAATAAAGCAGGGACTTTAGCCTGAGAGCTGAAGGCTGTTTTCAGAAAGTAAATTTTAGAATTACTTCATTTTCATAACATGCCCTGTATCATCTTTGTGCAAGCTCACGTGGATGCCATGGTAGTATTTACATTCATGCTTTCAAGCTAATGCCTGCAAGTATAGTTAATCCTGCTTTCCTTGCCTTCCTCCACTATCACCAAATAAAAAACAAGCCAACATGATCTATTAAGGTAATGAAATTCTTGAGTAATTTTGCTGTGCTTACCTGATTTCAGGATCAAACCCCCTATAGTTTATAACAATCTGATTTTGGGAATGACATATTTTGGTTTTCTTTGAGTTATGCTGAGGCAGCTGACACATACCTTGTTGAATAGGTGATGCTCAGGTGGTCCCACAGCAGCCATAGAGCATTTGCAGTGATCCACAGGGTGAAGTGGGTTGGTGTGGCATGGGAGCCAGGGCAGAGCTTGCCCAATAGGGCTGCAGTCTATGTGGATCTTAGGCTTCACAATCTGGAAACTTGTTCTGAAAACCCTGTGTCAAGGCAGACTTGAGAGTACTTTGGCCAATCAGATTAAAGTCCAATTGTTCAGCCAGATTTCAATCAAACTCATTGAGGGGCAGTAATGTGTTATGGCACAAGGTTCTCCTGTCACAAGTCCTGTGTTAATTGCCTAGTCAAACAGTTTAAAAGTTCTCCCTACCTGATCCGCTCATCACATGAATCTCTCAAACTTGCTTTCACCTGCTTATGTCTTCCCAGAATGTTCATTTACTGCTTCTCTGATTGCACACTTTGTTTTGCAGAAACTTAACTGCTACTGGATCTCTTAAAATAGACCCACAGGGAAGATGCAGCAAAACTTGTGGTGTGAAAATCTAAAATAGAAACCTGGAAAATCTTATTTCGTAGTCTAAGCTCAGCTTTGTGCAACCGATATTTATATGTTACAGGAAGAAATTTGGCTTTATTATGGATCTAGAGCAATCTTTTTATTTTTTAAAGTAAAAGTATGAATATTTGTCTCATAAGCTGCCAGATAGAGAGAATATCTTTTTCTTGAAGCTTTCGCTCAATAAGCAATACAATGTTTTTGTTATTATGATTCTATAGTAGTGATTAATGAAGGTTGCTATAGTAGGATGAAGAGTGACTTTGCAAAAATATCTTGAATCCAAAACCATATAATTTTTGTAAAAATAGAACCTAATTTTTTTTGCAACTATCCGCTGATGAGCTACCTCGGTTTTGGCTGAGCCACGCCAGAGGCACATTCCTAGAATATCTGGGTCACCACTTTTTCTCTTCTTGAAAATACTGCTGTAAATTTACGAAAGGGAAGTGAAATCAGTCAAGCTGGGTTAAAATGTGTAATGAGATCAGAATTGGGGCCAAACTGTAAATCCATCCAGTTAGCCTACGTGGTGATTTTGATGTATTTGGTGTTTGTGGATGGTTGTGGAGGTTTTTTTGATTGATTGGTTGGTTGTTTTTCTCAAATCTCTAAGATTTAGACCACACTTTTGCACCCTGTGATGGATATTCCTGCTTGTAGAAAATTTCTAGCAGCATATTTGCTACAACGACCAGTGGATCAGTTTTCTAAAAGCTTTAATTTGTATGCATTTCCTCCAATTAGCATGCTGTAAACTCTCCATGCAAGACACCATTTTCTATTACATACACCTCACTGGTTCACTGAGCAGGATGATAGGAAATCGCTCATCAAACTCGTCATTCAAGGTGCAGCTGCCTGCCTGTCTCTTAATCAAGATACAGCCTCCTCGTAGCTTTATAATTTAAAAGTAGGCTCTAGAAGTATTTTATCCCTCGTTTTAGTTGTAAGACTGCTGAACAAGCAAATCCAACTGGCTGAGAAAGCTTGACCATATTCCTTTAAATAATATGACATTCTATCTGCGTATTGGATTGGTGTACATCATGTTGAATCAACCACTGTACCTTTCAGAGAGCATAGTGACCTCCAATGAGAGACATTTTCCTTGTGGTTGCTTTTACTAAGTGGCAAGCTTCTACTTTAAATGGTGGATGCTGAAATCTCTCCTATTTTGTTTCATCCATCTTTTAGACTTGCACAGAATGAAAAGTTACTGCATTTTACATATTTTAATAAAAAATAATTATTTTGTAATTGGTGTGCATTATTGGAGGATCACAGCATCCTTTTCTGAAATGCTGATGGTGCTATTTGTGTGTCTCTTAAGCAATGTACTGCCACGCTGGCCAGCCTTAGCAAGCTGTCAGTGGTCCATGGGATTTGGCAGGGAAGTAAGTGCTGCTAGCTAATGGGCTGGGAGGAGGAGGTGGATCACAGCTTCTCTAGGCATCTTCTTTGTAGATCTGCCTCCTGTGCTGTGCTATAAATGCCAAATGAAATGGCATTCCCTGCCCCAAGCATCTTATAGCTTCAGTAATGAATTACCTCATCACAAGGTTTTGTAAACTACTGTTAGCCAAATTTATGGATGGGGGAAATGGAAGCTGGAATAAATTTATAATTTTACTGTGGTTACTCGTGAAAAAATTACAGAATCAGGAAGAAAACCCAAGTCTTTCACAGGATTGCATACATACTCTGTAAATGAAGGTCAATAGCCCATACAATGTACTAAAGAATTAGAAGTCACTAATTTAAGAAATACTACAACTAAATAAAGCATAACTTTTTTTTCTGTGTTGTCTGCTTTGATTTTTAGTTAAGGAATTAACATACATTTAGTAGCATAAAAGCAAATTTCAGAAAGTATATGATAGCTATTGGGTCAGTATACCTTTAAGAGTATAAAATTTACTTATTTACAGTACAGTTACTTAAAATATATCCTCAGACATTCTGAATGTAGGGAGAAGGAGATACAGAAAGCCTGTGAATGCAGGAACAACTGTTGATCAGAGGTAGAGGCATTGCCTGCATACATTTATAACTCATTTTGATGCTTAATCATAAATTTTATTTAATATTAAGCCATTAATGGCTTAAAATATATGCTTGTGAATTTCAAAGAAAACAATGCTGCAAAAAGTGGTCACGGATTGACAGTCCCAGATTAGGATCAAAGCACACTTCTGGGTGCTCTACAAATGCATAAATGCTGTAGCTGGGCCACACATCTTGCACTCGACATAATACAGATCACATTTGCTAATAATAAACAGTGGGGGGAAGGGGAAGAAATAAACTAGGAAATTAAGTTCTATTTTGTGTTTGATGGTGAGGATCATTAACTGAAAACAAATTGTTTATTTGCACAACAGGAGTCCTGCGCTTGTGAACTTTGTAGAGAATGACTCCAAAACAGTTGAAGAGGGGTGAAGAGATGCATGTGACATCTGTGAAATATAGCCTGCCCTGCACAGCCATTCTTGAATTTTCATCTCAGAATCCCTAAGCACCCTGCCTAAAGCTCAGAATGCTCAGCAAGAGGGCTCCCAGGATGCTCAGTGAAGTTTGCATCTAGTTCTATCACAGACGAACATCAGTAGATGGTGTATTGGTACCAGTAGGTGGTATGGGAATAAAAACTTCAGAGGATCAGTCCATGTGTTGCTTGTTATCAAAGCTGTAATGAGTAGTACCATGCAAGGATAGCAATATATATATATGTGCATTTAACATATGACTTTGGCATCTGTCTTACATTTCAGTTTTCTGTTATGGTATTTTATTGTAAAGAAGGTTCCCTGCAGTCTTATGTCATCCATGTTATTTCAGATACCTTCTGGGAGGTTTTAGTTCGTTTTTAAAGGATTTCAAAGTATGAGAAGTTGGATTAAGTATGAGAGTGTAAGCCGCCATTACTATTGATTATTAGAAGGACTATAAAATCTTAATTTATGTGAAAAGACAGGTGGTATTGCTAATAATGCACAACTGTAGCTATATCACAACAAACAGTTGTCCAGAAGGAAAAAAGTTCAGTACTTTTAGTGCCAAAGTAGGTGGAATAACTTGTGCTGTTCAGCATCCACACATGCGATCACTTGGGACTTGTCTAACTTCATGAATTTTCTGTCATCTGCTGGATGAATCAGGAATCCAAATGCAAAAATTTGGCATTCATATACACCATGTGCATATCAATGTTTCACATTTCTCTTGTGAGGGAATGCTTGTAAAATGGTTGTGTAGTTTCTGAAATACAGAGACAAATACTTTTTCTAAGATTGCCTCAGAAGGGAAACTAATATGGCATGGTTACTATTAATAACAGTAATAATGCTATTTCTATTTGTATCATAACAGCTAGTTATTTCTAGTTGTGGAGCATGACACATCTGCTTACAGTCCTGGTCCAAAACAGGCATGCAGATGGAGGACAGATGAAAGCAAGATGGTATTGGTTAGCACAAAAGAGTCTTTGGGTCAGAACATTGAAAGCCTAATCTTTTCAAGCTGTTAGTAGCTGTTGTGACGAAATACAGTTTAAGGAGGGACTTGAAGGACTATAATGAGGTACAGTTCAGATGTTTTTGGAAGACAAATGTATCTTACATCACAGGAGAAATCGCAAGGATGCTTGTTTGCTTATTTAACAGGTAGACTTTAGCTGCCGTAATCGGACTACTCATACCACTTACATGCTCGTAATCCTTGGAAGTCCTCTAACTGAATTAAAATTTTTGAAAACTGGGGCTCCTACATCAAGGGTCTGTACTTTTTCAAAATTATATGGCAGGAGTACAGCTCTGAAGTGCTCATGTGAAAGTTTAAAACCCTACTATCTCTTCTTGCACAGCCTGTCTATTCTTTGTCAAAATGTCATTTAGGAAATGGGCTTTTACTATAGTGCTCATTGGTGTTCTGTCACGTTAATTTCTTCAACCAGTAGTATTAGTGAAACAACATTTCTTAATTTCTGTATGTCGTGGTTTAAGGTCTGCCACACAGCCCACTCACTGCCCCCCCACCTCCTCCCTCGGCTCCCAGAGGGATGGGGA
>WYDI02039676.1:1408-36296 GCA_009867235.2 Psittacus erithacus
TGGACTGGATAATCTCAACTATCTGTGATTCTCTAAAGGTCATTGGCCACCTTTGTTCCAATCATTTAGAGAATTGGTGTTTTCTCCTCATTTCTTCTCTCCTTCACTGGAAGAAAGCAGTTCCTTAAGTCATTTCTGAGAAAGATCTGTTCAGAAAGCAGACAACGAAGAGCCGATTTGTGTTTGATTTCTAAAACATTACATGGCAGAGTTTGGGTTTGATAATTACCATCCGTTTGCATAGATACAGAGTATATGTACTTGCATAGGTACAGAGTATATTGGGCCTTTGTTTGCTGCATTTCTGCTGCAAGTAGTACAGAAGATTTCAGTACAGCAATTTGTACTCTTTCAGCAGTTTGGTTTGTCAGACATTTTTCAGTCCTCATTCTTCTTCTCGTCTAGTTTTGCTATGTGCAAGCAGAAACATCTGCCCTTGACAAATGTGAAATACACAAAGTGAGACAATTTGGCTTCAGTTCCACTTCCAGATTCATGAGGAACATCACAGTGTCACTTAAAATTGTTTACATGTTGGAAGTGCACAAGAGGAATGTAGAGAAAAAATCTCCATACCTCAGACTGGAGGCAACACTCGGGTATAAGAGAAATCGATAATGACATTACATTCAATGTGGCAAATTCTTCACAAACAGTGGTTTTGAAACATGTTGCCTCATACCTCAATGATACAGCTACACCAGATTTCCATGGGCCAGTGCTTATGGAATTGTCCATGCAAGTTCTTTCTTTACCTTGTGACCACTGCTCCCTGGAAAGCATTCTTATGAAAATCACTGTTTTCCAGTGTTCTTTTTGATGTTTTATTTCATCAGCGTATACCAGGTGCCCGCCAAAGATGCTCTATCACCCCTGTTTCCCATCCACCTTCCTGCTACCAAAACCTTGCCGCACAAACTCAATACATGTGTCAGCTGAAATCTGGGGCTTCTAACAGTAGCTGGTATCCAGCCCCTTATAACAGAAGACAGCTCCCAAATAAGCAACCCATGGCGACATCATGGAGATACATGTATAGAGTAAGAAGCAGATCAGTTTCAATGTTAGAAATAGAGTCACAGAATCATAGAATAGCTGAGGTTGGAAGGGACCTTCCAAGTCTGGGGCATCTGGCACAGATTGCTCTGCCCTGTTCACCAGCCTGCTCCACCAGTTAGGCTGCTTGCTAGAGTGCCCATCAAGATTGCAGCAGTCTGAAGTGGGGGACTCTCTCTACTTTTTACCATTAGGAAACAAGCACCTTATTTAGTTTATAATATGCTCAATTACCTTTAGATTGATTCTTGAATAAATTATAATCAAACCAGACTTATTCACCTTAAAGCTCTCCAAGCTTAAGGTTTTATTGTTGATTCATTATGTTGTCAGTTCTCTATTGGCAGGGTAATGCTTTTATGTATCTGGATAGAGACAGTTTTAGTGGAAGATGCTGTTATCTTTAAATGAGGTAGGATTTAGCTTTTCTGGTAAGAACAGATCCTTCAATGATGAATCCCTGGAGAAACTACTGAAACAAAACTCACAATGTTGCTGGAGATTTCTACAGTTCATCAGTTAAAAGGCAGCTTTGGGAAGTCTTGGCAGCGAGAGGATTTGGATTTTGACTTCCTGTCTGTAAGATTCTCCAGCATTTCAAGCTTCCAGTTGTGTGATAATGTAATTATCAAAGAGTAAATAATACCACTTAATGTATTTATTTTGGCTCTATTCTTGATGTTATCCCTCCAATAGAAACACACTGAATTATGGCTATATAAAGACAGATGGATGCAAATAATGCAGCTATAGATATCACTGATACAGATCTATAAGCACACAAGAATTATCTAATTACTCTGCTTGTTGCAATCTTGTAAGCACTTGCTATTCACACTTATTCATATGAATTGTTCTTTTCTAGGCAGATGTTGATATAACAAAGATATCAGTGTATGGGGAGTTTACTGAAGTTGGAATATCTGGAAGTTAGAAAAACCCAAACAAACTGCACAGTAGGAGGATTTCCAAAAAGCAGACAAACTCACCAGGTCCTGTGCTTGTGCTTTACGGGAAACCATGCTATTGAATCCCCCATGTGCTTAGGAAGATAGCCCCTACAATGATTAAAGGTGATTTAACTTTAAACTCTCTTAAATCTCCATCTCTTCAGCAGTTATCTCAACGTGTTTCGACTTTTGGTGTCTCCAGGAACTCAGTTCATGAAAACATTGTTTGCTATTTCATATAGCCTTTGCCTTTAAAATGCTTGAAACCCCAGCTTTGAACAATAAGCACTCTCATCAGCATAAGGGGAACCATCAGCAAGTCCTTCCTAAGCTCTTGAGGCTACATTTTAATGTATTATTTATTGGTATAGAAAAGATTGTTTGTTTTCAGTGCTGTTTGATGAAATTTGGCTTGGCTGCTTGGGAACGACCAGACTTCTAACACAAAATAACCAGACCTACGTGTTCCCTTAATTATTTTAAATTCCATTTAATCAATTTCTTGACGGAAAAGCAGCAATGCAGAAAGAGGAAAGAGTAAAGTTGGATGTTAGGTTACTAGATTAATCATCATTTCTTTTCTTTTAAAAAGATAGAGAATCTACAATGGAATATAACTGAGTGCATGTCATTATGAAACATCTGAAATATGGTACTGATGGCATTGCACGTTTTGCAGATTGTCTGCTGTACATTCCACCTATGTTAGATGCAAAAATCTACATACTTCCAAGTTCACACTAGATGGAATATGAGTCATTTTTATAGTTGTCTTTTCCCCTGTATACAAGAATGAATTCTTCTTCCACACTTTTCCTTGGATCACCTATTTCATTTCATACTCTCAGTATTTCTGTCTATAGAAATTAGGGGATTGGTCATACATGAAGAGAAAAGTAAAGGATTTATTCTGCAAAGACTTACATATTCTTCCCCAAGATGATCTTCGATCAGTCAAGCCATGAACAACTGTCTCCTCTACCCCTTCAGTTAAAACCTCAGCAGAATTAGCTTTGCTACCTGCTCTGAAAGTCAGCAATTCAATTCCTGGCCAGACAGGGAAGAGTCCAAAAGCGCTCTGTCATCAGGTTTCCTGCCCTCTCGAGCCCAAAGTTGTTGCCATCAGCACATAAATTATGAAGTGAAAATAGTTTCTCAGTGACATAGCTACTACTTACTCATAGCCAGAATGTATTTCTAGTTGATGCAGCCAAGCAGACATGCATCAACACTTTTAATAAGAATCTATATGTTTTAGATCTTTGCTAGAAGTCTCTGGCTTTCTAAAAGTCACGTAAAGAATTGTGTCTTTACGTGTGTGCTTAAGAACCTATTGATTAGATTGAAATTAGGCAAATTCTTCTACTCTTTTCTGTTTAAAATAATCCTGGGTTTGCATTTTTCCTTGACTTTGGTATGTAAGGCCACTACCTTGCTGCTCTCTGCAGTAATATTGGAAGACTTATTTTAAGGCATCCTAGAAAATTCCCTTTCCAAGATCATGTATGGCAACTGCACTGAAGGAAGAGTTTTTTTGATGTTTGTAAGGATGTCCTTGAACATGACCTTCAGGAACCAAGTTCCCATTGAACAGACAAAACAGGAGCCCTTTGCCAGCGGGCAGACTTAGGCTAAATCTAGATCTGGAACAGATGGGGTTTGCAACATCCCCCATGGTCTTGTGCTTTGTCTAGATGGAGGCTTTGTCCCAGAGTATGGCTCAGTCCCAGCCTGCAGGAGGGCACCTTTTCTGAAGAGCACCACGAGACCCCCAGTCTTGTTCTGGCTTGAAGTTAAGGATGTGTGGAGGCCACACACAGAATCAGGGAAGCATTCCAAAGACCTCACCCTCTGGCTGTGTGCTCAGACAGCCAAACCCCTAGCAGCCAAGAAAGCTTTTATTTGTCATAACAAGAAGCCTGAGGTCCCAGGGTTGGGTATTGTGACTGACAGAGTTCATTGAGGGATTTTTCTCCTAAGGATTAGCAGGAGCGCAGGATAACCTCTTCTGGATTGACTTCATTTTAAAAAATAATAATTTCTAAATTTTTAAATAATTCCAAATTTAAAATTCACATTGAAATTCCCTCTTCAAAAATTGATAGCCACAGCAGCCCCGGATCTTGTTCAATATGCTCTTTGAGGTTGTATTATTAGCGTGAACTAATGCTAGCAACTGCTGAGGCGATGTGTCCCCTGTTACTACCTGCTAGTTTCTGGAGTACTGCAGTAGCTTCTGGGTTTAGTTCAGTGGATGAAACACTTTTGCAGAATAAGAAACTAGTTTCAGGGGAGAAAGGGCATGGTCTTTTGCATCAGGAGAAAATCCGTGTTTTCTACCCTTTTCCATTGCCCTAAACCCGTGATTGTGGCATGCCATCCATGTCTGCTAGGTGAGTAAAGGGGCTTTTTCCTTCAGGAAGCTGGGTGTTCTATGAAATCATGTTCTTGGGTGCGAAATTAATTTTGTGAGTCAGTGAAATCTTCCTCTCAAGGTTGTTTAATTGGGTTCTAGGATTAAATGTTGCAGAAAAGAATGCAAGTGGGACACAGAGGTAAATGAGAAGATGAGAATGTGTTGCAGTTCATTTGGTGTCTGTTAGCCTTACTTTGACAGGTCAAGGCATTCTGTTATCAGAATGCAAAAATACATGTTCGTAAGCTTTATAACTATATATAGGTATATTTAGATAGCCATACAAATAGTCCATAAACACTGGTGGAACCCTTCCAAATAAACTGGTAGTAGTTTTATGATACCTTTCCACATGCTATAGAAGTAAAGTTACACATTTGAATTATTTAACATGATACATGTTTATATCTAAGCAAGTATGCTGTGGGGAAATATCAGGCTGCTGGAAGCTGACCTGCAATTCAGCTCTTTTTCTGCTGTGCTATATTAGTATTTTAATATTCAATATATATTTTTCAAGTCAGGATCTGAGGTTCATGCATGATTTTTATTCACTTCAGTCTCACTGATTTCAGTTCCAGCTTCCTGAATAAGGACCTCAACAAGGACTTGGGATCTTGCTCTTGGGATCGGACTCACCTTTTTGCTATACCTGGTCATTAAACATCGTTGTGTGTTCTGGTTTTTGTTTCAGAAACTGCCCAGTTTTGGGCCTTACCTGGAACAACGCAAAAAGATCATAGCTGAGAACAAGCTTAAACTGAAGGAACAGAGCATGGCTGCTGTGCTTCCCCAGAAAAAGCATTTCATTCCTAAGAAGCCTATCCCAGCAATCAAGGTAACAAAAATACATGCTTACACATAAGAAATCATCAGCCATCAGGCAGTTGACACGCACAGTCATTTCTAGCAGTTTGAGTTGGTTATTACTGCTTTTAAGCTTGTTAGAGGGCATCAAAGGCTACTGCTTATACAGGCTTCCTAGCTTTTAACCGAAATTGATGGGAAGTGATCTGTGATGTACACATATAGGTATTTCCCTAATGTCATTTTTCAAAACGAAGGTATCCAGGCAGTGGAACAGGAATTGTAGAATAAGGCATGGGTAATGCCTCAGCTGTTAACAGTTTCTTTCAGTTGTAATGCTACAGTCTGAGCTCAGGTTTGCCTGATACCGTTGGATTACTTGCTATGTGCTGAGTAGGTTCGTCTCTCATGTAAGATCAATGGGAAAGGTCTGTGTTCAGTACATAGGAAAGTCGTGTCATAGGTTTTCAGACAGAACTTTTAAAGCTGGAGAATGTTTGTCTAAGTAGCTGATCCACAGTCTACAATGAGCAAATGTCAAGGTGAAAATAAAACCTATGACCCTATCTACTGCATAATCCATACATTGGAGATTTTCCCTTCCCTTAGGTAGCCAATAAATGTCAACAAATTGAACCATCATAAGCTAATTATTCTAGGTGTTCCCTTTAGACCCGTACTTAAACTTCATGTCTGAATAGCCTGGAGAAGAGAAGGCACCAGGGACACCTTAGAGTAGTCTCCCAGTACCTAAAGGGAGCCTACAAGGAAGCTGAAGAAGGGCTTTCTACAAGTGCATGGAGGGATTGGACAAGGGACAATGGCTTTAAACTGAAACAGGGGAGATTTAGATTGGATATTAGGAAGTTCTTCCCTGTGAGGGTGCTGAGGCGCTGGCACAGGGTGCCCAGAGAAGCTGTGGCTGCCCCATCCCTGGCAGTGTTCAAGGCCAGGTTGGATGCAGGGGCTTGGAGCAACCTGCTGTAGTGGAAGGTGTCCCTGCCCATGGCAGGTGGCTGGAACTGGATGAGCTTAAGGTCCTTTCCAACCCAAACCATCCTATGATTCTACGAACAGGAAAGCTAAGAAACCCAGGATTTTCATGTAAGCCCTTTCATAAAGCAGTGTGAAATTTGTATCTGTTGAGCTTGTTGACAGTCTTCCTCATATAGGTAAGAATATCAGATCTCTACAGATAGGTACTTTCACTGTTTGATCAGACCTGTAAGAACTGCCAAAATAATGCCGAACATAAAATACAGTATGAGCAATGGCTCAAAATAACGCATCATTACCAAGGAAAGTTTGCACTTTACCAACACATGCAGTATTCCGAATTGCACAACCAGCCAGGGAGAAATGTTGAGTCATCTGCCTGTTGAAGTTAAGCAGTTTGCCACTTCTATAGGCCTCTCAGTATTTTGGAGTGCTCATGATGGTTTATGGCACCCAAAAATCACTCCCCTCCTCTTGTGCTGAAGGCCCCTTCTTCCTGTATGCAAAAAGTTCCTGAGAACGGTGAACTACTTCATTTTTGCCTACTTGTTCAAAGCCTACTTGACCTCAGAGCTTTTGCGGTTCTGTTCTCTTTGGAGAGAGAGGATTAATGTAGGCAAAAAGAGAAAGGAGAAGCAAGAGCCAATAAGTGCATTTTCAATGAGATCGCTTGCTTCTGAAAAGCAAAGAACTGATACCGTCCAAAGCAAATAAACTGAATGGAGGAAAAAGTTCAGCAAGAGGCAAAATCAGACCTAAAGACTTGAAAAAACCATAACTGAAAAGTTGAGGTTAATAATTGATCAAGCCTAACACCAGGTACAAAAGCAAAAAAGAACCAAGTAGTAGGAGAGACATTAAAAAGCAAAGAGGCCCTGCTGCAGGAAGGATGAAAATGAACTCCCCCAAACAAAAACTTGTATTTATGCTGAATACTTCTGTGTGGTGACTGTGGGGAGCTCCTCAGCCAAAGAAATCAGGTTAGCATCTTCCTCACCCCTTCGATTAAAAGAGGCTGAAAAAGACTGAAGCAATTAGAAAAAGGTGGGAAATACCAAGGCCAATTCTTGACAGTCTTTCAGTCTGACCATTCCTTAGACAGGAATGCTTTAACCAGCATGAGAAAAACAGCAATGAGAGATGCTGTACTGGGTTTGCAAGGAAAGGTTGGGGAGTAGTGGAGCTACAGGGGTGGCTTCTGTGAGAAGGTAGATGCTTGCAGTAAGCTGTTATCCCATGGGAAGCCTGGAGCAGGTTTGCTGGCAGGAGCTGGGACCCCATGTGGAACCCATGCTGTAATAGCTTGTTCCTGAAGGGTTGCCCCCCATGGAAGCAGTTCATGAAGCACTGGAGCAGTTCATGAAGAACTGCAGCGCATGGGAAAGACTCCTGGGGAAGTTTGTGGAAGACTGTCTGCCATGTGAGGGACCACACTGGAGATGGAAGGAGTGTGAGGAGTCCTCTCTCAAGGAGAAAGGAGCCTCAGAGCCTCTTCACTTTCCAGCTGAGGAAGGGGAGTGATAGAGCATCTTTGATGGGCACCTGGCATCCAGCCTGGGTCACCCCACCACAGATGCCCACTAAGAAGTAGGAAAATACCTGGATTTTTCTTGGCATAGGGAACTTGCCCCAACAAAGCGAGGTTTTAATAAAGTTTATCATTAATAGATCCATCTATTCTTCTATTGTGGAGAAAAACTACTAGGAAGATTCAGGACATTCATTAAGGAAGCTGAGTGAAGCTTAATGAATAAAGGTGACTTATCTGATCCCCTTCCCTGATCAGGAATTCTCCACAGAGAGAGGCAGAGGAGCTCAGACCTGAGTGGTATATTTCTAACTAAGAAGTATTCACACTTGGAATTACAAATGCCAGACCATCTCCAAGCAGTTCTGTCTTGGTTCACCCTCGAGGACAGAGAAGAGGATCCATCCTGTCATCCAGATATCAGACTAGGTGGGAATGGTCAGCTCCTAGAGCTACTCCCAGGATAACTCCAGTTCTCTGGAGCAGTGAGGATGTACAAAAGCTGATGGGAACTGATGAATAGCTGCCCTTGGAAGAGCTGTGACCCCTGCCTTGGCTGCTTGTGGTTTTGGAGGGTTGCTGCAAATTCCTCCCCAGAACTCCCTCATTTGCCTGCTAGGCTGTTGGTTGGTGATATGTAAATTCCAACATTTGTTTCCATTCCACATGCTGCCAGAATGCCTTTTTTTTGTAGGTTTCAAAGCCCTCTGCAATTATCCCAAATCTAATTTCATTTTTGGATGGCTTCTCCCGTGGCTTTTCTCTTTATTCTCTCTATTTCTCACTCTTAATTGGAACCACGTGCTTGGGTATGGAGCAGAGTTGGTTCTCTTTTCACTTACCAGCAGTTTTGCCGTATGTGGATCTTCTCAGTTGCATTTTTGTACAGCTCCCACACATGTATTTGCCTCCCTCAGGTAACCTCCGTATTCCTTTAATTGCTTTCCTTATAGATTCCTGTGGGTTTTTTTCCTACAAACTCAGTTCATTGTCCTCCAGGGTTTATACCATAATATTCAGTCACCATCTATCTGCTTATTTTACTTCTTCCTTTCTCCACAAGTCTTGCTTGCTCTGTGTGGCAGTTTAACCACTCTGACGTAGCTCTGTCAGCTTAGCTAGGACATGATCTGTTCCACACATTGGGAAAACATCCATAGATGCCTTCAAGCTGAACTTCTTTACATTTGAACTACTTTTCACCCTTGTGTGTACCAATGTGTTGACATGGCGTTTCACGCATGCACATATACAAGTCTTTTTATGCTGATGCCATAAGCCCCCAGCTGGAAGCTGGCGCCCTGGGAGGCATCAAGCCACATTTAGTCCAGGGCTGTGCTTAGTATGTAAAATCTTCTCGAGAGGTGAGGTATATTGATCTAGGTGCAGCGCTAACAGTGTTCTATTTGGATCCTTCCTCAATAGGAGCGGTGTTAGCTTGTGCTCATCTGCCTGCAATAGACCATACTGTAGTCTTCATTATAAACATGGAGCTGTTGCATATTCCAGGTGGGACTATGCATGTGTCTCCCATAACTTATGGCACTCTAAATCTGCTTATTCCAAGTATTTGCTCCACAATGAATCACATCAATAACCTCTCCTGCAATAGCCCATAATGATCCCTTCTCTATCACAGTACCTCAGAGAACATAAGCAAATTTAAGTTACTCTTCAAAGGTGGGAAGAAATCCTAGAGTCTGAATGGAATAGGATGGAATAGAGTAACTTCAGTTGGAAGGGACCTACAGTGATCATCAAGTCCAACTGCCTGACCACTTCAGGGTCAACCAAAAGTTAAACCACATTACTAAAGGCATTCTTCAAATGCCTTTCCAACTCTTAACAGGCTTAGGGCTTCAACCACTTCTCTAAGAAGCACATTCCAGTGTTTGACCACACTTAGAAATGTTTTCTGATGTCCAGTCTAAATCTCCCCTGCTGCAGCTTTGAACCATTCCCACGTTTCCTATCACTGGATACCAGGAAGAACAGCTCAGCACCTCCCTCCCCACTTTGTCCCCTTAGGAAGCTATAGAGAGCTAAGAGGTTGTCCCTCAGCATCCCTTTCTCCACACTAGACAAGCCCACAGTCCCCATAGGACTTTCCTTCCAGCCCTTTTACCAGGTTTCATGCCCTCCTCTGAACCTTCTTGACCTGTGGCATTGGAATTACACACAGTGCTCCATGTGAGGCTGTGCCAGTGCTGAATACAGCAGGACAATCACCTCTGTAAGGTGGAAGGCAGGTATCTCCCTGATGGGAGATAAACACCGGGTCAGAGAGTCATTTGTTTTCTTTGCAATGCTTCATCCCATTTCCATGCTCTCTGTATATCCTAATGAGGTCACTTCTGCACACCCCCTTGTTCTTTCATAACCTGTTGAATCCTGAGAAGTGCCCAAACACCCCGTAAATAACACTGAACAGAGTACCTGGGATCAAACACGCTATAGAGATGTCATGTGCTTTGTTAGGAGGTTTTTGCGTTACTTGGTAGTGAATCAGCTTCAGTATTTGTACATGGTCAGTGATCCCTTGGAGGCTCATAATCTCTAGAGCATGCTATGGTCTTTTAGTGTGGTCTGCATGACCATGGACACAGCAGGTCTACCAGGAGCCAAACCTGAACCATGAGTTGTATTAACAAAGAGAGGTTTAGTAATGTGATGGCTAATGAAAAGCTAATCGCCCTGAAATGTTTCATAAATTCACATTAAAAATGCAACTATAGTAATAAAATAGCATTGTAAACATAATTTCCTACCAAACAGATCTGTTCCTTATGTACGCTGGAACCCACATCTGCCTGGGTTAGTGACAAGTATCGTTAATAACATAAAAACTGCTCTGATTCTGCTCTGGTTGTCTCCACAGTGATTGAATTCCCTGCCAGTTCCACTTGCAGGCCTAAATTCCTCTTCCAGTTCATCCTGAATGGTTTTGTTGTGAAGAGGAAGACAGCACAGCAGTTATAAAAGGAGCACTGTAGGTCCCTGAGGTTGCAAAGGGGTAACTTAGGACAAAAATGAACTTCCAGCTTTGTTATTTTAAGTATATTTTTTAATTGTTTCTGGTAATACGTAAGCCAGGAAGAACCCAGCTTGACTTGCAGAACGTGGCTTCTGTTGGCAGGTCTGGCACTTGGCGACAAGCCCCATTCTACTGTAAACAGTGCAAATTTGCTGCAGAGCCCATTGAGATGTACCAACTGCAGCATCCCAGAGTGCCGGTTTAGATAGTTGCTTTTTTGGAAAGAAAGCACTTTAAATGGGGAAAGCTCATTATTTCTTGCTGCACTGTTTATTTTGTTCCAAACGCTTATGATTTGATGCAAACAAGAAGCTCTGAGGTAGCTTGAGATGCTGTAAAAGAGTGCACCTGCAGAACATCTTTTAAGTAAAGTACCATTGCTTTTTTTAGTCAATAAAGCTTTGAAACTTTGCAGATGACTCGGGATACAGTTTTTGCTTGAGAGAAAGAAGTGATGAAAAGACACAACACCCAGGAGTATAAATGAGCAGTAAATTATTGACACAGTCTTACAAAATCCCTTTCAGGCCTCTAAAATGCCATCATCCTTTCTATTTGGGATTCTGAGTCCCCAGAAGTGTATTTTGTGTGCTGTGAGCAATGAGACTTGGTTACACATTCAGAAATCACCGTGCCATATGCATTGGGTTTGTTATTCCCTTTCTAAGTTTGTAGCTGGAAAAGTATATTTTAATCATGTTCTTCTAAGCAACCATTTCCTCAGCTATCTAATGCTATCCTAAATCTTGGATTCTCTCCTTCCTCTTTCCCAGCTGTTTCTCTGGAAAGACATTAACCACTTCACTCCTTTCCCATTTAAAAAGCCTTTTCTAATTCCTAGCTTTAAATTGTTTCCTGGCTGGTTTATAATCCTATGCTCTTGTGCCAACATTGTCTTTTAACAGCTCTTTTCCCTCCCTGATTTATATATAAAGAGCCATCATATTCCTGCTCTGCTTTCATCTTCCTAGGCTAAATATCTTTTTGTCTCCCATGGTTGTCCTTCCCATGGTTGTCCTAGTAGCCCATCTCCACAACATCCAAACAATGGTGCAGGAATACAAATGTGAATCCAGAACCTCCCTGAGAAAACTGTTAGTTCCCTCTTCTATTTGAATCTCTGCTTTTGTTAGATTAAAAAGCCCATCACTATCAGGAATCCCCCCATATTGATGCTTTTACAACATGGGCAGGCAGTGGAAAACTACTTCATTGTATGTTGTACAGGTTTTACATCATTTCTTCAAAACACAGAGCAGTACTTGCAGGGGACACATGCATTTGTGACATACAGTGGAACGTTTGAGGGTTATATACACAGAAGAGAGGCTTGTAGGATACTTAGTGCTGCTGAGGGCAGTAGGTCACACAAAGACACATGTATTTTGAAACCTGCAGCTGGTACAAGCCTACATGAGACTTGAAATAAGCTGGGCTGAATTCTGCAACTACAGTTTTTCAACTGATACGAAAGACTGCAGAAACCTGAAAACTGCTGAGCAATTCCCAGTAAATCCATGAACATTTCTGAGAGAGACATGGGAATGAAAAGACATGGGAATGAAAAGAGCAGTTCCTAAGTTATCCCATATTATTTAGTTACTGTAAGCTCATCAGTGGAGGCAGAGTAAAGGGCTGTGTGTTCAAGTCTAGTCGTTTGCAATCCTGAAGTAAAAGGTATCAGCTGAAACCCTTTCATAGTAGTTAATTGACCTTTTACAGTCCTGTAGGCAAACAGATTTCCCTTCAAATTTGGACCATGCACATAATCAGCTTGCACAGCTCCATTGATGAGTGCTAAGTCATTAAGCTGTGATAACTTGCTCACTTACAGTCATCTGTCCACACTCATCATGCTGCCTTTAGCGACATGCCATAGCTGTTTCATGCTGGAAGAGCATTAATGTTCTCTATATGTTGCTGAGAAGAACTGGAAGGCTTTTAACATTCAATGAATGCAACCAAGGTATTTCACATGTTGGCAACGTAGGGGTTTTGGCAGACAGAAAGCATTTTGAGTGTTTTTGGAACAAGAAAACAGTACGATTCCCCTGTCCTTCTTCCTGGGCTTAAGATATGGTTGAATTTCCTACCTCAACAGTGATGGAAGAGCAACTTCATAGATCCTAAAACTAGTAAAAAGCTGAAACTTCGTTTAATTTATGTAGCAGAGTTTTCCTTTAGAGCTAACATTGATGAAGCCATATTATCCTGTTGGCATAAGGGTGCTTAGTTTGTTTGAAAGTAAGGCTGCCCAGAATATGCAATGAAAACTTAAGTTACTGTAATCCAATTCTGCTGCAGTGAGAAGTGGAAACAATATATAGAGTGTTGTATGCAATTAGAAATGATAGAGGTTAAATATAGCATACTATCACATACTTAAAATGGTAGCTATTCGTTTCAGGATAGGAATGATAGGAACAAGGTCAGTATTGCTTCTTCAAAAGCATTGACAAACAGAATACAAAAGAAATCCTTATCATGTTTCTTGGTGATGCAAGACCAAAGGTAAATGCTCTGAAGCTTTATGAATTCCGGGCAGATTTGTCTGTCTCATATTTGGCTTGATCTTGAGCATTTTTCAATTGATTTGGATCAAAATCATCGTGGTTTATTACAGTAGAATGACTTTGAAGCCAGTTCTACTCTCCTGTCATTCAGTGAGATTTCTTTAATACTTAACATACCGGTTGTTGTATCACATCACCTTCATTTACTGAGCCCAGCTTTATCTTAACAATGTAAAATCTTGCACAGAAAATCAAGCTTGTTTTGCAGCATGGGAACTGTTGTAAAAGCAACTCACAAAATATCCAGGCAACCAATACTGTGCCGTTGAGCAAATCTCTTAAAATCATAGAATCACAGAATGGTTTGGGTTGGAAAGGACCTTGACATCATCCAGTACCACCCCCCCGGAAATGGTTTGCATCAGATAGGTCATGTTCATCACCTGAGCTCTACTTCCACAAGTTAAACTGATTTAACTGAGGGGTAGCTGTTGTCCAAAGGACCTGGGACTTGTCCCATCTCTACCATTGACTCAGTGAAGGTGAACTGCCACTAAACTCTGCAGTTTACCTTGATGCAAAGAGGAAATGGTTTGCATCACATAGGTCCCCAACAACTTCTTTTAGAGGAGATGTCTTCTCCTTGTATGTACCTATAGGCTGTCTGCAGCACAGATATGTAAGGCTGATGCCACGAATTCTTCTGTGTAGTTAGAACTGAATCAAGACTTGCAGGATGAGACCCACAACTTGCTTCTGTACAATATGTGCGATAAACTGATGATGGTGTCATTTGTGCATCTTACTAAAGAGAGAAAGCAGTTGTTCTGTCAATTTACTTGATTATGCACCTTTGTTTTCTTGATGTGAGTTCTTAAATCTGTGCTAATGAGAAATGACTAAGGATGATCTGATCTCCTGTAGCCTGTCACTCCTGTTTTGTGCTTTATTTTGTTCCTTGACGTTTCACATAATCGTGGCAAAACAATAGCCAAAATAAAGCACTAAATGTGTAATCTATTTGTGGAATGTGTTTGTAGACAAATATATACTCCCAGTGCTGCCTGCAGTGAATATGTGCCTGTATTCTTTGTATTTTACAGGAGGCATGAAGGTCAGCAACTTGGAAACTTATAAGAGAGATCCTGAACATTATTCCAACGCATGGCCAAATCTTCCATATCAAAGTACTAGAGTGGGCTCCTGCGCAGCTATAGAGACTGCTTAGGTATCTTCTAAATGAGTCAATATTGTTTCTTTTTTTTTCCCCCAGGATGTAATTGGAAAAGCACTGCAATATATTGGAACATATGGTGAGCTCTGCAACACGGAGCAAGTCGTGGCTCTGATTGACGAGGAAATGTGCATCAACTGTGGCAAATGTTACATGACCTGTAATGATTCTGGCTACCAGGTAAGAGCACAGCTGTAATTAGCAGAGAGGCAGGAAGGAGTTATCTTTCTGCTGCTGGGAAGAAAGAATCCACCTTCTGTTAATGAGCAGGTGGCAAAAACAGATGTATGGAATATTGGATTGGAAGCCCAGCGTGCTCCCAGGCTGTGCCATGCAAGCCGTACCTGAGCTGTTTGCATGGTGGTGAGAGCATCACCCAGCATGGATTCCTCTGGAAGGCTATGCTGTATGTACCTCCCTAGGTCACCCTCCCAATCTCTCCAACCTGGTGGATTCTATGGTGAGAGCAGCAGGATAAAGTTTGCAGGATTTTGAGCTGAGGCTCCTGTTTGCATCAGAGTATTTCTTTGATTAAATAAGTTGTACATAACGTATCTATGTGACGTTCCTTGCCATGTCCAACAAAGCTGATGTCTGCAGTCGTGCAGACTGGAGTGTTCTGCCGTAAAAAGGGCAGTACAGGAAGATTCAGGTTCTTTTAGAAAACCAAAACTCCATCGAACATAACCTCTATTATTGCAGTAAGCAGTAAGTTTTACATTAAGTTTTCCATTTATCCCAGTCCACGTATAGTTTGTCAGAAACAAATACTTTAACACCATGACCTTTTGTTTAGCCTCAATTCCTTCTAAACAATAGTAATTCCCTCTAAACAATAGTAAATCTGATGAATTTAACTACATACAATCAAAGAAAGAAACCTTCCTTTTTAAAATCAACTCCTGCAATTAAAACAAGTATGTCAGGGCAAAGGTAGATGTGTTTTTTTTCACTGACATGAGAAAGTTAATGCTGAGTTTATACCAAATCAGATTAGTAAGGTAGCCTTTTAACTGTTCAAATTTCTTCTTGCAGTCTTCACATCTTCTCCTTCCATCAGATTCCCCAGTGAAGAGGAGGATATAGCCCTTGCAGAGCAAAAGACTGCGTTTATATTTAGTACACCTTTATTTTCATACCTGGAAAAAAACAAGCACCAAAAGAAGCCAAGTTTAAAAACCCAGAAGGTTTTCTAAGCACAAAAAATCATGGTTTTTTCTTTAATTAATGAAATTGAAATGAATTGCAAAGTAATCCTTAATTGCAAAGAACTCGCACATTATAACATGTGCTTTATGCTTCTCTTTGTTTCAGAAATACCCATGCTGCTCTCCAGAGCTATCACCTTGTGTGACTTGAGTAGAAAAGCTTTCCTTAATTTCAACTTAGAACTGGTGTCTTGACTTCCTCTCCCTCTTTGAACTCCCTTTCAAGATGTGTGTTGTTGTTGGGGAGAGAGGAAGAAGCCCTTAAATACTCAGAAACCAGAGCTCTCTTTGTGCTCAAGCTAAAGTAAAACTTGTAGATTCAGGGCAGTTAGTACCTATTGCATGCCTTGTGCTGGTTGCTACAGCAACTTCTGTGCTTTCCTGGTAGTGAAACCCCAAATGCCACAAATCTGCCTTCAGAGCCAACCTGCAGCATCACCTTGTATCTCCCATCTCCTCCCCAGCTGACAGTTGCTGACAGTGATGATGGAGGTTTGCTAAGGCACCACTTGCTTGCAGAGAAGTGAGAGTTCAGCTTTTGGGCCTGATTTTTTCCTTCCTAAAACTCTTGAAAGTAGATATTCAGTGGGGGTTTTGTATTTCTCATTTTTCTAGGCTGGCTTGCTTAGATATCGAAGCTTTTGCAGTTGCATGGTGCTTTTGGTTTTGCTTTTAATTGCCATTTCCATTATACCAGGAGCTTATTTCATCATGACTGCAATTGTTATTTCACATTCAAATACACTTATCACCCTAATTGGTAATGAGGATTCGCTGCATGCAGGCTAAAGCAAGCTCTGCCTGCCCACAACTCAGATATCCCCTTCAAAGATGTACAAAGGAAAACAATCATGCAAGGCACTGTGTGCTGTGTTTTTCTCTACTGTTTATTACATTAGGTTGTTTACGCTGTGCTCAATATTGAAGTCAAAAGAACGCATTGTGCTGAGGCCATCCAGACATGGTCTGGTGTCTCCTTTGAACCCATAACCCTGGTGAATTGCTGTCTTAGGACTTACTTCCTTCACGCGAAGGAGAAACATCCCTCTGGGAGTTTCAGCATCATGGGCCATACTCCTTCCTCCTTTTGTAACCAGCCCTTGTGAGCTTTTGCCAATTTGACCCCTATTTCTAGTTTTAAAGTGTCATTGGGGAGGGGATGGGGCTGTTTTGTTCCCTGACAGTCGAACAGTTGCTATAGCTGCAGTGCAGCATTACACCGAGATGTCTCCAAGTGCTGCAGCAGCTGCTAAAACGGGAGCAATTGTGACCTTTTCCTGCAAGCGCCATCAATAAATGTTTATTCCTGTTCCCAGGCTATCCAGTTTGATCCCGAAACCCATGTGCCTGTGGTTACTGACAGCTGTACAGGCTGCACCCTGTGTCTCAGCGTCTGCCCCGTTATCGACTGCATCCGCATGGTTTCCAGGACAACACCCTACGAACCAAAGCGCGGGCTGCCCTTAGCCATGAACCCTGTGTGTTGAGGTGCTCAGCTCAACTTTACACTTGTTTGATGCTATTGATTTGCTTCCTAATTAGGCCTTGAAAATCTACTCTTATGAAAACATATCGCATTGATAGCTGTTCGGATGAGCGCCGTGTTTTTCCATTGCTGTGCTTACAACAATTAAGATTTGAAATTACCGTTAGTGGTGGCTGTCATTGTGCACTGGTTGAAGTGTAACTTTTCCTTATGGTTCATGCTGTAATTTCACAATTCCTCTTGAATCTCTATGTATTTTCTGGCTCTAAATATCAGGAAGAAAGCCTTCTGAATGAACCACAAATCAATGGGCAAGCTGACTGTTTTCAAGGAGGCGTTTTGTAATTGCACATTGCATTTAGCTTTAAAAGAGTTTCCTAGAAGATGTAATTAACTACATAACATTCAAACAGAGCAACGTGGCTTCTATTTTGCTATGGGAAGAAATGAAAGGGAGTTTAAAACAGGATTTAGGAACTGGATTAATAACTTTCAACTGCTCCAGCATATGGTAGTGTGTTTTTATAATCCTTTCTAATTCTTCCTCACACTAGTCACTTTATAGAATAAAGTTGCTGTGCACTGACACGTGCTGGACTCCTTAGATTTGTGTCTTGCATGGGTAGCTTGAAAGTCACTTTTTCCCCCGTCATAGCATCCCTCTAAAACCAGTGAAACCGTCTTCTGATGGAGTCCAGGTTGTATTTCAGAATTCTGATGTGTGACAGTGTGGTTTTGCTCCAACCTCATCCTCTAAATACCTTTTTAATTGTGCCAATTAATGCTCCAGAATGTACACGGTCCAGGTCAGGGATCTGATTGCGTGCAAATGAAATGCATGCCCTGCAGACTGCCTTTGCCAAACCCAGGCACATCGGGCACACTGGCAGGATGATTCCCCCCAGTGCCAATTCCTCGTACTTCTGTGTGGTTATAATAGTTTCACAACCCAAAAGAAGCCCAGATTTGTCTGTCTTGCTAAACAATAACTCAGTTTTAATCCATTTTGCGTTCGCAGTAGGAACTTCCTAATATGAATGTATTGCTGTCTGCTTTACTCCACTTAAGACTATAAAGCCTTTAGTTTCATCATAATAATAAATGATCTAACAGTTCCATTTCTTATACCCTATATTGTGATCACCAAAAGCTTTGATAAAAAATAAATCCTGACTTTTAAATTGTGCATGTGATTAGAAATAAATGATAAAGCAACTTGGGTTTGTTTGGGGCTTCTTTTTTCCATTTACTAAACAGATTTATTCTTGATCTCTAAGATTCGCTCCAGGAACCATTAATGAGTTAATTCATGTGTACGTTAGTCCATTAATTGCCTACAGTGCAGAATACAACATGCTCTTTGCCCCTCTCTGGCACCACCTTTGACTCTCTTCCTTTTGCATCCTTTCCCCACTGGCACGCACTTCATGCACACATGTGTGCACTCTGTGTCACTCCAATGTTTTCAAATGTTTTTCATTTAGCATCCTTGCTCCACCAACGCTGTTTTGCTGACACTTTGGGCTTGCTTGATGAGATCCCTTAGCAGGCTCAAGCCCAGCGTTTCCGCTAATAGCTTTCTCTTCAGCCTTTAATGTTTCTCTTCATCATTGCGGGTTTTTCACACACAGATGAAAACAGGAACAGAAACTGCTTAGAAATATTTGCCTGAAACATCTTTAAAGCCCTTGGCCTTATGGTAGTTCTTATCTTTTGAGAGCTAGAGAGGACTCATAGGAAGAGCAGGCTGTTAGGGGCAAAGTATGGAGATAACTGACTGACAGGCAGCATGCCCTTGAATGGGGCAGAAAAAAACCTCAAGATCAGATCATTTGCAGCAAACATTTTCTGTTCTTGGTTGCAAATGCAAGGAAAATGAGCTCTGTTATGAATTACTTCTTATTTTGTATGCTACCTACCATGAAGATGGAGGGTGAGGCAGTGTGTCCCCTGTGACAGAGCTGGCCAGCTTCTCCAGGGCTTTTCTTGCTGCATCCTCAGACCTGATTCCCTTCTTATCCTGGAGGCATCACATCTGGCAGCAGGGTAATGTCAGGAGATCTAATTTAAGTATCTAAGCACATGTACTGTCCTGAGTAAATGTAGCAGCAAAAGTAGAGCTTTTCCTAGGATATTGAGGAGGAACAGGACATCCAGTATTCCCAAGTAGTCATAAAGTGATCTTTGGAGGAATAAAGACATTCTTTCTGATTCAAGGTTATAATCAAGACTTTAATTTACCCAAGAAGGAATAACAGGTTATATTATGCAGGTTTCTTTCTCGCTACCCACCCTCTCCCCCACTCTTGTTCTGCCAAGTCTGTGAACAGCTTCAGGAAATGCCTTCCCAACTGAATGTGAATACATGCTGACTCTGCCAGCCAGCAATAAATTAGTGATGCAGGAACTCAGAGAAATGGCCATGTTTAGGTCTCCTGCAAGACTGTCTTTAAGTCATTAAGGCAAGGTGAGGTGTGAGCAGACAGGGGAGAGAGCCACAAAGGACATATTTCTGGGGTTTATAGGTTTCTTCAAATCCATCTTGGGGAATCCATCCCATTCAGTGCATTCAGGAGCCAAGAAAACAAATCAGAACTATCGAGTCTTATTCTGCAGATGCTGGAGCTAAAAAAGAGGGATGAATCTTCAAAGTGTAAAATGTTCCAAATGAAGCCCATCTATTTCAGTGATTTAATTGCACATTTAAGGAAGTATGTATTATTAAAGACATGCTGGGCAAGATCCTGCCCCCCTCGCCCTTGCAGGTATTAGCCATGTTATCCTATTGATTACTAATACAAGATACTGTAAACTGTATCTGAGATGTTAAATTCTGATAGAAATGCTATAGCACATCCTCCAGTAGCACATTCTTATTCCCGTCATATTCCTGAACAGAAAAAGCTCCCCATGTTCAGTGTATGCTCTGCAGTCCAAGTAATACTTGAAAAAGCTTCCAAATATACTTGTGTGAATCCCGGTATACCCATACATGCTCATTGGAAAAAGAGATGTTTTGCCTTGCTAACAGGCTATACCAGCAGTTTGGGGTTTGGCCTCTAGGATGAACAGACATAATATTTCCAAGGCAATGGATTGGCACTATTGGGAGCCACAGTTGAAAAATTACAATTTAAAATACATCATTTTCTGATTTTAAATGAAATATTAATTTGATCTCTTATAGCAAAGTTAAAGTAGCCATCAGGAAGCTGGATCTCCAGTGTTAAAGCCAAAGTACGTGTGTACTGCTCCTCACTCTGATGCTTTACTGGAGGAAGCTATCTTAGCATTGAACCATAGAATCAGCCAGATAGATTGGAAAAGCCCTTTAAGCTCATCCAGTCCACCCATTCCCAGCTCTGCCAAGGCCACCACTAACCCATGGCACTAAGGGCCTTGGCTCCACGGTGTGTGAACACTTGCAGGGACGGTGACTCCAGCACTGCCCTGGGCAGCCTGTTCCAGTGCCTGAGCACCCTCTGGGGAAGGAATTGTTCCTCAGCTCCATCTAAACCTGCCCTGGTGCAGCTTGAGGCCGTTTCCTCTTGTCCCATCCCTTGTTCCTTGGGAGCAGAGACCAACCTCACCTCAATACAACCTCCTATCAGAACTGCTGCCCCTCTTTGTTGTGTGGTGGAGGGGACAGGCCCCGTGTGGCCTCTGGGAGAGGTGTCGTAGCTAGCCACCAGAGTACCCTGCTAGCATTTCTGCCATCTCCCCACCTTCCAGCATGTATCACTGTCACCTTTGGCTTCTCCAGCTTTGTTGTCTTTAAGCCTTTTATCTAAAGGTGGCACAAATGATTGCTAGATTCAAAGCAAAGCTATTCAAACCCCAGTGACTGCCATCCACCCTCATCAGACCACTGTGTTTAACACAATCCAAGACTGTAGCCTTAGAAATACAATGTTAAGTATAGATATTTCCTATCATGAAGATGACCCTGCCAGCATATTCTGCCTGTCTGTTTCTTTATTTATCTACTGTAACATGGATTTGGGCATGTTGTTAAAATCTGATACTTTTCAACGCTTTTCCTAGTAGAAAATACTCTTTTTTTAGCTAAAATATTCATTTTCCTGGCAGGGGTTTCACTTCACCAGGCTGCTCCACTGCTTTGAACTGTGGAAGATAGGGTTTCAGTGGCAACATCTGGCAATCTGGCAGTGTCTCTCAGCAGCTGAGTTGCTAAAAAGCCCTTTAAGCTCATCCAGTCCACCCATTCCCAGCTCTGCCAAGGCCACCACTAACCCATGGCACTAAGGGCCTCGGCTACACGGTGCGTGAACACTTGCAGAGATGGTGACTCCACTGTTTGTGTCTGCATTGCATGGGCCTTTTCACATATTTGACAGCCAGGGTCCTTAAGACAAGGGTAGCAAATATTTTCAAGCCGTTGCTCACCTGTTTTTCAGGTGCTATGTAATGAGAAGTGGCCCTGTCCGTGACAGGGGATTGAAACTAGGTGATCTTTAAGGTCCCTTCCAACCCGAAACATTCTGTGGTTCTGTGGTTTTCATACAAGTTGACTAAAACAGTAACAACCATTGGTCTGCCTTGTCTTTTTAAGACCATACATTTTACTTCCTCAACAATGTGATAGGGTGAAGCTGCTCCTCAATATGACTGCCTTCCATGGTGAGAGCTCTTCTGTTGTTTTCAGCCAGGAACAAGGCAGACAGCATCGAATGCCTCCAGTGGGCAACGCACACTGGTAATTGCCAATGAGAGTCCCACGCCACCAACTAGGGCTAATCATCATCCTAAAGGACATTATTCTCACCTGTTTAGTCTAGAGACTACTTATTGTCACAGCTTTCACTTCTGCTTAGGCCTTGTCACTGAAATCTTCATATTCAGCAGTTGAGAAATGATGTTTCTTGGGAACTGTAGTCCCATTATCATGCAAATCAGATGGCCTGCAGATGAAAGTCACCCACTTTGTTTGTGCAGGTGCAAGGCACTGAATTTAAGTTCAGCAGGGGAAGTCAGTGAGTTCTGTTTCTTCTATGGGTGTGCTGCATTCTCTTTCATCTCTTTTCTGCAGTGAGTGATGCGGTGCTTGACAAATCGCGCTAGAACCAAAGGGAGCCAAAGTGAACAGCAGTGATTCTGTGATGCGGCGCAGGGCTCCAGCCTGATAAAAGCATCAAGTATGGGCAGTGACAGAGGTCCTCTGCTATGAAGAGGTTGTCCCAGGGCAGAATGGGGGCTCCTTTTTCCTTTGTTTGGCATAGACGTTAATAATAATAGTGTGTCCTCTGTGCTGCTGGCAGGGCCACAGATCACCCTTTCCATGACTTTAATGTTGAAACAGAAGCAAGCTTTGCGGGATTCCTTATTGGAGCCTGTAAGAATTATTATTTCTAACCAAAATCATGTGGAAGCTAGTTAAAAGACTCTGAAGTCTTTTTACCATAGCGTGAAACAGCTAGCAGGATGTTAAGCACAATCATATCTTGGTGGCTGGACTAGCACTGCAGTGATTTCCCCTTGCAGTCACCTTCTGTGTAACGGTAGGAACATCCCAGTGTAACACATTTGCTGGTTCACCACCACATGCAGAGCAGTCTTTCTGAAGAGCCCCGTACTTCTCTCTGGGGACCTTTTCTTATGACTGCATAGGTAAACCCCTTTCATAAGTTTTATGAGGTGAAAACATATGCTATTTTATGCTACTAGCCTATTTATTGGATTACCTGAAGGATTCGATGCAAAAGCTTAAGATGATATTGAAAACACACATCACTTCTATTGTAGGTAAGAAAATCAGCTTTAGAATTGGAGGGACCTTGTATCTGGCATTACGTATAGCCCTTTAGCTTTTTAGTATGGCTGTTCCTTGTTGCTATAGCAACCGAATTAACCATTTCATTAATATAATGGCATAAAACACATTTATTCATTTTTGCAGTCGCGGGTAATCCACATGCAGCTTGCAGCAGGCTCTTCAAGCTGTGTCCCTTTCACCTCAGCCCCACATATTTCCTCAGCATTGCCAAAGAGGTTTTGTTGGTATTTTTCCTTGTTGGAGAGAATGAGCTGTTGTTTTTGAGGAACATTCTATTTTATTCTAATGAAGTTTACCTTGGTTTCATTGGCTACCTTCTGCTTTGCATCCCTGACGTGGGAAAGCAGACTTCCCAGGCAGCATTCGGTGCAAAGAAGTGGTGTTCTTTGCATCAGAACAGATTAAACCGCTTAAAATCATGACAGCTCATACCTGCGATCATCTTGTAAACTTGGTATGATGTGCCCTACTGTAAATACTAACAGCATTCAACTATGGATGCTTCCCAAACAGTGGTGTTGCTGAAACAAGTGGTGTTTAAAGCAGATACACTCTTTGCTTACCTTGGGTTTCATGTTTCCCAAGCCCTGCCCACATGAAATAATGGCTTCATTGAAATAATACCCTGCCCACCAGAGGAAGGAAGTGGAGGTGATGGTGGTGGGTATGTGCAGATGGAACTGGAGACTCCCTTAGCTCTAACTCACTGCCTGTCTATGACATAGAGGCTCCAGTGCTCAGGTGGGTGCCAGCGATACCCCAGAACTGAGTCTGCTGGGTTTAGTCTTGCTCTGTACCAATGATCATCGAATCATAGAATCAAACAGGTTGGAAAAGCCCTTTAAGCTCATCTGTTGCAACCATTCCCAGCACTGCCAAAGCCATCACTAACCCATGGCACTGAGGGCCTCAGCTACATGGGGTGTGAACACTTCCAGGGACAGGGACTCCAGCACTGCAAGGGTTAGTAGAGGCTGCATCATTCACGTGTGCAGCCTTCCCTACCTGAATTACTTTTCAAGTGCTTCCTCCTAGGCAATTCCTTGTGTAAAAATACCCAAGCCCATAACTATGATGTTGTAGGTGAGGAGCGTGGACTAGTAAATGTCATGTTAACGTCAGACATTGGAATAAATGATTGAGTTTGGGGAAGTCTGCTGTGAGGCTGTCATCTGGTGTTTCATTTTGTCATTTGGTTGAAGTGTAGCCAGAGAACTATGTCCCGTGATGATTAACAGAGAGCTTGTGGCTGCCAAAAGCATTGCACCTAAACACCGTTTCCCCTGCACAGACATTAGTACTGATAAAATAATGAATATACATCACTCTTTCTTTATTTTTTTGCGAACTAAAAGCTCTTTTCTATCCTTTACTAGAACTTGGCACACTTTAAAAATGGCAATCTGATACTTTAGAAGGTAAAGTGTTTTGAGGGGCCGAGGGGGAGCACCCCTTAGCTGCTACTCATTGGAACTCTTCTTGTCCAACCACGAGGAAGTAGTAACTGCATTTAAAATAACTGTGTTTGAAACGAAGCAGGGGCCTTGCTTTGCCTTCTGTGTTCCCATGGTGGAGAGAGTACCTGGGCTTCTGCTGTCTGGGTAAGTCCATACCTTTGTGGCTGAGGAAATGCCTCTTGGCTTCCAGAGCTGCCAGAGGAAAGCGAGTCCTTATCCTCTGTTAACCTCCCTTTACATTCTCTAAAGTGGAGGTTAAAAACTCGCTTCCCTCTCTCCTGAGGGCTATTCTAAGGTTGATTAACACTTGAGCAATAAGCTGTGTCTGTACCAAACTGGGTGTTATTTCACCATCTAGTGCAGAGCTTGTATAATTCAGGTAACAGTGGCGTCTCCTAACCGGTGAATGTTTAAGTAAGTGCTGTCAAAGATGCTCTGTAAAAGGCAGCCATAAAACCAGAAATGTTGTCTAAGATCTGCTTTGGAAGCAACAAATCCACATCTGCAGTGGAGCCACCCCTGCAAAGCCCCGGCATAGGGAGCCCTCCAAACAGCAACAAAGACCTGGACTTTTAGCCTAGAATCGTCGAATCCCAGCCTGGTTTGGGTTGGAAAGGACCTTAAGCAAATCCAGTTCCACCCCAGCCCCCATGGGCAGGGACACCTTCCAATGTGTCCTGACCTGTGTAGGGTTAACAGACGTGAGGACATTGGGTCAACTATTAAGAGGTGGCAATAGTCTAGCTGGAGAAAAGCTCTGGGCCCGGAGCCGGGCCTTTCCCACAGCAGAGAGCCCAGGCTGAGCACTTTGCAGCTCACGAATGTTCAGAACCTGCTCGCTCTCTGAGTCAGAAGCGATTTAATGCGTGATGCATCACAGATTTAATGCACTGCCTGCATCACAGCTATTAACCAGGTGCAGCAAGACAGCCTCTTCACACGCTGCAGCAGGCGTTTCTGAGCTTGTGAATTGGTTTCCCCACAGCCCCACGATTAGTGGTGGTGCAGTGCAACCCAGGTGTTTGTATTGCTCCTGACATTGGACCTCTGGTGTTACATAAATGGTTGAATACCCGATTGCAGCGCGGGCTGCAGCTGCCCTTCAGTAATGGATGAAAGGTGTAACCTCCAGGTTATGACAGCATCCCTGCTGCCCAGGCTCCACATTCAGAGGGAGAGGGATTTTGGTTTTCCTTGGATGCCTGGCTTCATCCCAGTTATCCATAATATCAATCTGAGATCTTAAATTAAATCATTTAGCACCGGTTATCAACCTGTGACGCAGTGGCATTTCCTTTCTTCCCCACTCAAACAGCAGTTCAGGTGCTGTGCTATTAGTCACAGTGTATTTTAACTTCCCAATGGCCATCAGTACAGATGAAACAGGACGTAGAGCTATTGCCAGAGAGGCTCTGGATACCAGGCTAAAATTAACCTTGGAAGAAGAGAAGGGAAAGTATTACTGTACCCAAGTGCTGCTGAATTAGCCAGAGCGAGCTAAAAATAGGTTGGAAATGTCTATATTATAGCTGAAAGAGTGTGACTTCATATTACTTCAGCTGAAATGGTATTTTTTCTGCATGAACTTTCAGGCATACCAACAGTGCCTTAAGTGTATCTGCAATACATTGTGTGTGTGTATATTTATATATATCCTTATATATAGGCATATTGCACATTTCATATATGTCTAGAGAGATGCTAATTATTGCTCACAGTTCAGTTTATGTTTCTAAGTCATGTGAGACACTGATAAAAGGCTGTCTATCTCCAAAGCTATCTCCAAACACTTCTGATAACAGCGGACATAGCTTAATGCCTAACTGGGGAACAGAAATGCTGTTTGATGGATGCGCCCCTAAGATCCCTAGCATGAGACACTGGGACTCGTGGGGTTTTTGCAGCTGTGTTAGGGGGGTACAAAGACCTCCTCTCCCCAATGCATGTGATTATTTACCTGCCCTTCAACACCAAGACTTGTAGATCGGCTCCTCTTTCAAGGTCTGGTCTAGACATAGGTTCTCAGAAAATCTGTGCTCTTCTCTATATTCAGATAACCACTTTGGGGTATCAGTGCCATCTCTTTATGCACTGACACGCGCTTTCACTGTGTATCTGGACAAGATCAAGGGAAGGTAAGGTGGCGTCAAACCCAAATGAAACAATTTAACTGCACTAGAGGGGAGATAGGTACTAAGGTTTTTTCCTACTGCAAGGACACAGCCTCAGAACCCGCCCCTCAGGGCAATGGGAATACCTTGGGATTTCTCCATCACAATACACACGCTACAGCGCATGTCACCTGGGAGTATGTCATTCCTTTTCAGGTTTTCCATTGGTTTAAGTTCTGGGAAAAATATTTTGGCTTAAAAGTGAATTCCTTGCTATTCATTCAGAAGCACATTACTATAGCACAGCCGTGTTTTGAGGGGGTGAATACCTGCAGTTCTCTGCCCTTCATTGCTCCGAAGGCAGCAGCTCCCCATCTTCTCACTCCTGCAGGACATGGCTCAATATCATGCCTGGAAGCTGGATGGGGAAACACCCAGAATATTGGCTCTGTTGGGAAATGGCTCCTCACCTCTCTGCCTGTGTGCTCTGAGCTCTGAGCAGAGCATGCCAGAGCCCAAATGGGTCCAGCATGGTGTGTTTGCAAGCCCTTCTCCTGGCTGATGTGCAGTAATGGCCTGTGATTATTGCACAGTTCAGCTCATGAGTCAGCTCGCTGCCTCTGGAACACCACACACACCTTTCCTGACCTTGCACATCCTATTCCTGCACAGGCGCCAGTGCCTTCTGTCAGCTCCACGCACTCATCATGCCACTTGCTCATTACTGCGTGCCCCAAATCAAAGCTAAGGTCACCTCACATGTTCCCAAAGCCCCCGGCTGTCTCAGGGCAGGGTACCTCAGTGACTGCCTCCGTCCTCAAAACCCGCAACAGGGTGCCATCACCACTGCCCTGCTGCTTTCAAGCCAAGCCCCTGTGCCAGTCCCACAGCACGTGTCACTGGTGTTGATGATGGTGAGCAAAATCTCACCATCATCACTTGAAGCACTTAAAATCCTTAACACATCAATTGGGGAGAGACTGTTGTGAAAGGATGAGGGATGATGGGTTTAAACTAAAAGAGGGGATTCAGGCTGGATGTGAGGAAGAAATTCTCTGCGATGAGGGTGCTGAAACACTGGCACAGGTTGCCCAGAGAGGTGGTGGATGCCCCATCCCTGGACACTTTCCAGGCCAGGCTGGATGTGGCTCTGGGCAACCTGTTCTGGTTGAAGATGTCCCTGCTCATTGCAGGGGTTGGACTGGATAAGCTTTGAAGGTCCATCCAACCCAAACCATTCTGTGACGCTATGACTCTATATCCCAGCTTGCTTTGACCTGGCTTTCCTATGGGGATATCCATAATTGATCCTTTAAAAACAGGGGGCAACTCCAACAGCCTGTCCATGAGGTTGTCCTTAGCAGTTCTGCCTGCTGCAACCATTCTCCCTCCTGAAGAGCAGCCTGGAGGCATTGAGCATTGCTGCTGTGGTGTGAGCCAGCCACTGCACCTTCTGCATGCATCATTAGTTGTATGTAGTGCTTACAAACAGGGCAAGCTGAGTGGCAGGGACTCTGTCTACATCAAGGCTGGCTGACATTGGAGGTTAGCAGTGCTTGATCATTGCTGTGGTGCACCCAAGGTTGCAGCAGCTACGGAGAGTTGATTTGCATGGCGACAGCACCCTGAGCTGTCTGCTCTTCACAGCTGCTGCAAGGAGGAAGGATGAGCCTTTGGTTTCTATCACAGAACACAGCCTGCTTTTAAGGCTAAAGTCCCTCTCACTTGAATTGTCAAATGCATATGTTGCATGTTAAATACACAGGTTAAATACATGTGTTGAATACATGTTGGGGGGCCTTTAACTCCTTTGTGACTCAATTTAGAGCCATGAATGCTGCCCTGCTGCTCAGGGTGGCTTATTATCATATTCTGTGATTCTGTTATTAGGGGTGAGCCCATGTGAATCTTATGAGGTTTAACAGGCCAAGTGCAGGGTCCTGCACCCGCATCAGGGCAACCCCAGGATCAGTACGAGCTGGGGATGGAGCGATGCAGAGTACCTGAGAGGAGAAGGGCTTTGGGGTACTGGTGGATGAAAGGTTAGACATGAGCCTGCAGTATGCACTTGCAGCCCCGAGGCCAGTCCTATCTCAGGCTGAGAGGGTTGGGGTTGTTCAGCCTGGAGAAGGCTCTGGGGAGACCTTACTGCAGCCTTTCAGCTCTTAAAAGAGGCTTGTAAGAAAGATGTGGAGAGAAAAATGTCCCTGCTCATTGCAGGGGATTGGACTGGATGAGCTTTGAAGGTCCATCCAATCCAAACCATTCTGTGATGCTGTGGTTCTGTATCCCAGCTTTCTCTGACCTGGCTTTCCTGCAGGGATGCCCATGACCTCAGCCAGCTGATTGTAAGCACTCACTGCTTACTAACTGGGGCTGCAGTAAGCCAGAGCTGCTGCACAAGTGACAAGAGAAGAAACCAACAAACAGTGTACGTAGAATAAACCTAACAAGCAGCAGTTACAGTGTGATGAAGCTCCTCTGTCTCTTCAGCTTTAGTCCTTCAGGTTCAAATGACTGTGTTGTCAAACCTTATAGTATTTGCCAAAACATGTTTACAGGAAGGCTGAGACACGAGGATAGCCAGGTGTGTCAATGCCATTGAGGGTGCTAATGCCAAGGACCATGTGGAGAGGATGCTGGCTGCAATAGCATGGGGAAGAGGATGGTCCCAGAAGAAGGCACCAGGGCACATGATGGCTACTGGAGCCAGCCGAAAAGATGCACAACTCGTTTCCCAACCATGACCGCTATGAATTTGGGAAGAGCCTGCAAGTTTAGTGCTTACAGATGGCTTCATTTGGCACTCATAATCCTTACAGGAGCTACTAATCCAATGGGAGTTTAAGGCTGCCAGAAGAAAAGTATGACAATTAGAGCAACGCCCCATTCCATGAGTGCTCATAACTTAATACCATTACAAACACCATAATGCATCAGCATCAGGTGCTTTGTTAATCACACTGCAGTTCAAGCAAGCACCGGCACCAAGGAATAAAAGGTCAGTGAAAATCACACCTTCCTGTGTCCCTTCCCACCCAGCTCCTTGGCCACATGGCTAGCATGGCAGCAGGCTTCATAGGGAGAAAGCAATGCATGAGATCTAAGCAGTGGCCAAACAGTACAGAGCTGAAGCACATGTGAAAGCATAGCCACAGTGAGCATTTAAACCTCTTCACTTCTCCACATGTTCTAAAAACCATATCCTCTGTGACATCAAGAGCAGATGATCCTTAGTGCCAGGATCTAAGCCTATGTCCCACCAGCTGAGCTGCACGGCAAGTCAAGGGAAGATGCCCAAACTACCCTGCATTGCCTGGTGTCCCATAAGGATGTGCATGGGTTCAGTTGCAGAGCATCAGCTTATGTGCAGCTCCTGCTGTCCTCTAGTGACTCCTGTGTGTGTGTGCAAAGCCCAAGAAGCACAAGTGCATGAACACAAATGTGCACGCACATAAATCACCCCATTCCCTCTTGTTTACTGATCTCTGGTACATTATCTGCCTGTTTCCTTTTTCCAGAGGTGCTGTAGTGCTGGATATTGTCTTTGGGCACATTTTGAAAGCAGACTCAAGAAGTCCTGTAGTGTCCATAGTGTCCATAGGGATTTCCCTTTGACAGGAGTCTGCTAGTTATCCATCATTCCTTGTCTTAAAATCCCATCTACAAAATTTGCTCCGGGAGCTCCTGCTGCCTCAGGTAGGGCTGACTGCAAGGTCAGTTAGTAAGGTAGTTGAAAGGTGGGTCTAGTGGAAGGCATACCTGCCCATGGTTGGAACTGGATGAGCTTTAAGGTCCCTTCCAACCCAAACCTGTCTGGGATTCTATGATTCTATGGAATTCAACTTGAGGGCAGTATATCTCACTGCAGTGAAGAGCTGGTTCCTCTTGGGAAGGAATACTTTGAACAGACATGAAGTCACGACTCCTCACTCCAACCAAGCGTAGGGTAGCGGAAAAGGCTTCATTTCTCCTGGTTTTGCTAGAAGATGTCTCCATTAGCAAGAGAGGAAAACAAATCTTAACCAGACTCCAGCATAATAGGCAGTAACAAAAGCTCCATTATTAAACTAACTCTTGGTAAGAGCCAGATGATTTCTGCAGACAATTTTGCATGCAACTGCTAGATGTAATGTGCAAAGCGAGGGCCAAATTGCCCTGCTAATTATTGCTGGGCTGATGTTCCCTTCGTGACATGGTGGCATTTGGAGAATGGGGTCTAACCAACAAGTGGGAGATCATTAACAGCGCTTCTGAGGAAAAGAAGTACAGCAAACACCAGTCTCCCTCTTCATACCCTCACTCTTGGTTTGCACTGAAACAATTCCATATGTAGAACTGTTCTACCCACTTCGCATTTGCAGCACCACGCAAGGAAACATTACCCAGAGCAGTGGTACCCGGGCGATGCTGGGATTCAGGGATCTCAAAACTCCCGAGACAAAGCTGTGTCCCTCATGATGCTCCTGACCTGCCTCACACACACACACTGCAGAACACAGCTTGCTTCATCCTCCAATCTGTAATACACCAGGGGCCAGCAGCTCGCTCGGGCTGAGCCTGTGAGCAGCTTTCTATCATCTGCTTTCCTGCCAGCTCACAGAGCTGTTTGCTCCGAGTCAGTTTTCCAAATTGGATGCTTCTGCCCTCTGCATAATGTGAGGTAGGAAAAAAAAAGCTTCTAAGTTTGTTGCTTTCCCTTCTTTTTCACTGTTTCATTTCCATTTTCATTGTTGATGCAGTACTTCAAAGTTTAAGCAGCATCATTTTAGTCTGGCAAGACAGATACTGTGTTCAGTGAAAGGCAACAGGAAAAGCAAGGAATTGGTTGCCTTCAAAGGCTTTGAGGTCCTATTTCCTTCTGTTAAAAAGAGAATTTAAATGTCTTGAAAAAGACTAATTACTGAAAGTAGAAAACCCATTTAATATTTGATTGAAAAAGTAAATTGCCAAATTGATTCAGATTTTGAACATCAAGAAGTTGATGTATGACAGGGGGATCTGGCCAAGGAAATAAAGGGTCCAAACCCACCAAGTGGCAGTGGCAGGAATGTAAATGATGTTTGCTAAGAGGTCGATAATTCTCCATTTGCTTTGTGCATTATTGGAGCGGGGACTTGGGGCTAAGGGAGGCGTTCCCAGTGGGAGCTACTGGGGCAGACTGAATGGATAACACTGAGCCAGTGTGTAACCACCACCGGATCAGTTCTCCATTGCAACATCAGTACATGGACAGATTCTGATTTCATTTACCGTAGGACCGCAGAGCTCTAATGGCTGGTTTAAGTGTATGGGAGGTCAGAATCAGTGATCTGAATTACATCAGCTTGTCTGAGGATGGGTCTGCAGAATGTGTGTCCAGCTGTCATCCAGCTCTCCCTGTGTCTCCAGTGGCTTACCCCAGAGGCTTGGACCCTCTCTCCTAAATCCCTGTTTGGGTTTCCATCTTTCATGGAATCATAGAATCATACAATACTTAGGGTTGAAAAGGACCTTAAGATTATCAAGTTCCAACCCCGCTGCCATGGACAGGGACACCTCACACTAAACCATGCCACCCCGGGCTCTGTCCAATGCTTCTTTCCATGCTTCTTTCTATGGGAAGCCTAAAGGGGCTGTAGGCAACAGGCTAAGAAAATAATGTGGAAACAGAACTGTTTCTCTGAAGCCAAGGACTTCGCTCTGCTACCAGGTTGCTCTTTTTCCTTCTTCCCTGTGCATCTTTACTTAAACTCATAACTAACAATCAGAATCCATCCCAGACACAAAATCTGCCTTTCCAAGGACAGCCCCATGTCTTGCTCCATTTACGTTTATTCAAGGCTGCATCAGTTCCCTCCTCTGCCCCTTGCTAACAAATATTGCATACTCCTCCAGCCACTGCTACCTGGGTGCATTACAGGCCACAGCTTCTGTCCCCATTCTGAGTGTGCTGGGCAGTGCCTGACCCTCCTTGTGTCATAGAAGGGTTTCCACATGCCCTACCCGGGCTCATACTGCTCACAGCACCAGCAAAGCTCCCACCTCTGTCCATGTGTGTGCATCACTTCCCAGTGCTGGTGACAAACCTCAAATCATCAGGCACATCACAAGTAATTCCAGCTCTACCCATACTCAGTTTTCACCTTCTTGGAAGCATATTGTGTCCATCTGCGTCATATGCCTATAGCAGGGTGCATCACCCACTGCCTGTTACCTGTGGAGGTAGTTTTCCTCCCATCAGCTCCCTGGCACAGCACCATTTCAGACCCTCTCTGGTGTTCCAATTGCTTCAGGCTTGCCTCAGACCATGATGAACTCATCAGTGGTTGAGTCTGTCCAAGGCTAATCTCATTATAGATAATCTTGTTTACCGCATGTACTGGCCATGAACAATGTTTGCTGTTAACTCTTGCTCTCCCCACAAGCCAGCCTGTTCTAAATACGACTGTAAAGCCCACGTGGGGTAGCTGAATCCCTGATCCCAGCCCCACAATACATCGTATCCTCCAAGGATGAGGCTGACAGCAGCTTTAGTAGTGGAAAAACAGCAGCAGTGTGCCTGTAGTCAGCCAGCACATCATCTCCATCCCTAACTTTCACACCCTGACATCACATCTCAGTGATGGGTCACCCACATTTCCCGGTGAGCTTGACTCATTTTGGGTTAATTTCAGTTCAAGCCAGCCTGTTGCAACACAGAACTGCAGGACATGTTTACTGGTAGAAGTTTGTGTTTGTTTCAATTAAAAGAAAAGATGTTTTCTCCTAAAATCCAGGAAACCTGGGAGGAAAAAACCCCAAACAATTGAAATTATTTTAATCACGATTTCAGATGTTTGGGTTTTTTTTGTCATTTTGAATCTTTTCAGTTCTTTTCCCTTGCATCCTGCCAGGTCAGCTGTGGGATAGTGAGTTCACTGCATCATCTACTGTAATCATCATGTAATAGAAATGCTGAGATTTCCCCATTCTTTTATGGCACTTGTTAACTCAGCGAGGATGGTGGCAATGAGAACCAACGCCTTGGAAATCACTGCTTTTCTAGATCAGTTTCTCCACTTAGTTTCTGCAGGTTGAGCTCATAATTACGTCTGCATTAAAAGCTGACTGTTTCAATTCATTCCCACCCCTGAGATGACAGCGGCCAAACTGAGAAGACATTTTCAGATATGTAAAACAGTGACATTTTCATTCCTTTCTCTGAAACCAAAATAGCCCAAACAGAACATTTTCAATCAATCAGGTTTTCCATGTCTATCACAAAGGTATCAGGAGCCTCTCATTCCTGTGAAACAAGTTAGTTTCACCAAAACAACTTTATGTTTCCTTGCCAAAGCCTTTTTCCTTGCCCGTGTCCTGGCAAGCTGCATTCCCAGTTTCCACAGAAATGGTGATAGGAAATGTGCCCCAGCATCTGGGCTGCAGAGGAGCAGAAGGACATTTGATATTGTCCCTAAGATACCCCAGGGACCTTCTAACACACTTGCCACTGGCTTCCTCTTAAGTTATTCAGTTCTACCCACAATATTTGAAAATACCACAATGATGCAGTGTTCCCTAAATTATTTCATGGTTGAGGGATAATCCAGTCATTAAATAGTAGTAATAAACATATAGAGTGAAACAAAGCCAAGGCCTTTGAAAGGCTGCCTTGCAAAACGATGAGAGAAAGGAAAGCTCTTGTCTCTCTGTGACAATATCTGATCTTAAGCTGTAGATCTGGTACTTCCAAACATCACCTATGGAAGAAGTGCTTCATCCCTGGTGGCTTTACTCCTTCATGTCCAACCCAATGGCTCTTCCTTGTGTCCTTAGTTGTTTGAATAGCAAGATCTTCACATGTATTAGCTGGGTCTCAAACCGTCTTTCTCAAGCCTCCCACTTTCCCCAATCAATGTTACAAGTGAGCATTAAAGGGCACTGTAGGAACCATTGCACATTATACTGTGGTCTCCAGTTGTGATGGGCATGTTACAAGGGGAAGGTGGTAATCACAGACATGAGGCCATACCTTAGGCCTGCTCATCCTCATACTGCTTGATGCAGACTTGAACACCTCTCCAAACAGGCATAAGCAAGATATGTCCAAAGTGCAAGCACTGCCAGAGATCTGATCCACAGACCAGATCCCACCCATCCATCACCCAAAGTCACTTCTCGCTCAATGCATCAGCAGGGGCATAAACATGTCTTGAAGTAATGGGTTCAAACTGTAGCAGGGGAAGTTCAGGTTAGATCTAAGGCAGAAGCTCTTCCCTGTGAAGGTGCTGAGGCGCTGGCACAGGGTGCCCAGAGAAGCTGTGGCTGCCCCATCCC